>CM062296.1:8351510-8529022 GCA_031216915.1 Pictodentalium vernedei
TCCATTTATTCATTCTATTCACAGTATCACTTCGGTGATGACCAATTAACTATAAAATGAGATAAGTCTGATAGAAGTTCCCGAAGATGCAAATGATGTGTTTACATACGTTATGCTAAATCACATATGAATTATATAAAAAGATGACAGCAACAACAACATTTTAATATCTTCAAACTAAAAACAAAAAATGGAATAGCCATGAAGAATAATCACCAAGACAATTGTTATGATGCTATTGTTAGGATTGCTGTTAATCGGCTTTGTTGTGAAAATAATGTCAACATACAAGTTAATTAACCGGTTCGGCAATTCAGATAAACTTGTTAGTGTCTATCGGAGTTATTTTTTTCGTATTTCTCATAAAATATACTGTTTAAAATATCCGTTTCTTTTTATTTGGATTCGCCTGGCTATCACTAATACATATACCAAAAAATATTGAAATTGAGCGATAGACAAACGAGATAACGACACTCTATTACTCGGCTACACCAGATTCTCGGCTACACTTGTTAGTGTCTCTCGGAGCAATTTTATCGTATATTTCACTAAATATACGTTTAAAAACACCCATTCACTTTGTCTAGATTCATTTGTCTACAAATGATTTATATACCAAAAATAACTGAAATCTAACGATAAATAAGAAAGAAAACGAAACTTTATTTCTCAGCTACACCATATCCTCAGCTCGGGCTCGGGCTCGGGCTACACTTTTTAGTGTGTCCCCATATTGCTCATGGCAGGTACGTCACTAACTTGTAAGAGTCGCTGTCAAATTACCGAAACGAACCATTTTGACACTTCGTCTTACTGCAGTTTCTGCACAGTGGTATTACGGTACACCATTCGAATACGCCTTCCAGGTAACTGCGGCACTTCAAGATTACTGATACTGGTGGCTGAACACCGTAATATAATTAATGCTTTTGGCAAGACAAATTAAGTCAATTCTATGAGTCGCCCTCCAGGTAGTGGAAACTTCACAACATTCAAGTTCAACAAACCAGATACATAATTATAATGACAAAAGTAAGACCACTTGGCAGGGCCACCAGATTGGGGGGGGGGGGGGGGGGGGGGGGGATGTGACTCCTGCCCCCACTGAATTGCCCTGATCTTATGGGTGCCCCAGGCCCAGCCCTTTTGATCTTCCGATGGCCCTGCTTGGGGGCATTTTACAAATGATTTTTAAGTAAGAGAATAGTAAACTATTGGCTAACTTGACTTTACACCTATGTTACGGTCACAATTAGCCATAGCTGAAGAAAAGTGACATTAAACACCAATTAATAAATAACAAATTCTCGCCCCCCCCCCCCCCCCCCCCCCCCCCCCCCCCCCCCCACCCCCACCCTACACACACATACCTAAAATGTACCATCTAGTCCCCACATTGATACATGTAGATATGTTTTCCCTCTGTATACCCAGTTTTGACATTTATTCTCATATCTTATATGACGGAGCTCACTGAGCTCTGTCAAACAAGATATTATATAATAAATACTCAGTTTATCATAACAAGATATATTGAATATTTTTCTCAGGCAAAGCGGATATTCAGTTGACAGGGTTTCACTGTACCTCTCCAAGTCACACTATGTACCGGTACATGTACAGTGAAACCCTGTTGATTGAATATCCACTTTGCCAGTAAAAAATATTCAGTTAACAGGAGTATTTAATTAACTGGGATTTGGTTATTTTTCTGTTGGTTATCTTGTTTGGCAGAGCTCATAGAGCTCTGTCAAACAAAATATAACAGACTAAATCCCTGTATTGCATGTACTGAGGCCAAATAGGTCTCTAAGAAAGGCAAATTTGGAGAATTTGAGGAAGGAAGGCAAATTTGGAGAATTTGACTGTCATTTTTTAATATTACAAGATTTTTTATTCAATAACCAAGAGTTTACTGTACAATCTATATGCAGGTATCAAGTCAAATTCATACTAAAGGTGTGGTAAATGGTTTTGTGTTTGGAAATTACATTCAATTAACAGGGTTGGACAATTAGATTTTTTATACAATTAATAGGAGTTTACTCAATAATAACCTGTATGCAGTTAACCGGCCAATTCATACTAAAGATATGGTGAAGGGTTTTGTGTTCGGAAATTATATTCAGATAACAGGTTATTCAATCAAGTGGCTCCACTGTATTAGTAAATCATGCTAAATGTATTACCCAGCAGTACAAGAACAGTGTGCAGATTTCATCCATGTGTCCTTTTTATGGATCAGAACCCAGGCCTCATGGGGTGTGTCTGCTGATATTTGAGATGGCCGCACTTTGCCTTTAAGAAATATGAAGTCTGAGTTTGCAGGACAAGTGAACAAAGTTTGCAACTATCCATCCTTCATGTATTGGGTGGCTTTGAGTGCTTTCTTAGATTTTAAACATCCATTGTTAAAATCATCAGGTGTATTGATCAAATAGGAGTAGTATGTCAGGGGCTTTTCGAGGGTAGTTTGCCGGACCTCGGTGGGGGACCCGGCAGGGGGACCGTTGAAGGGAGAGCCAGGGGGGAAGGGAAGCAGTAGTATGTCAGGGGCTTTTCGAGGGTAGTTTGCCGGACCTCGGTGGGGGACCCCGCAGGGGGACTGTTGAAGGGAGAGCCAGATGGGAAGGGAAGCAGTAGTATGTCAGGGGCTTTTGAGGGAATATTTGGGGACCCCGGTACAGGGTCGATGAAGGCAGCCAATAAGCTATCGATCAGTTACTGATAAGTCATTGCTCAAATGACTCGAATCCCATCGAGCAAATGAGCTTTAGAGTAATTGCTCGATCGAGTGACTCGGCATATTGCTCGAACGACTCGAATCCCATCAAGCAAATGAGCTAACAAGCAATTGCTCGTTCGTGTGACTCCTCGAACAACTCTTAGACTCATTTCAGAAAAAAGGGATTCCATAGCCACAGCCATTTTCGAAAAAGGGTTTCCGCAAATGGGATTCCACAAAATGGATTCCATCAGTGGGATTCTGTCTTACCTCGAGTGACTCGCATATATTGCTCGAACGACTCGAATCCCATCGAGCAAATGAGGCAACGAGCAATTGCTTGTTCGAGTGACTCCTCGAACGACTCTTAGACTCATTTCAGAAAAAAGGGATTCCATAGCCACAGTCGCTTTCGAAAAAGGGTTTCCACAAATGGGATTCCACAAAAGGGATTCCATAAGTAGGATTCTGTCTTACCTCGAGTGACTCGCATATATTGCTCGAACGACTCGAATCCCATCGAGCAAATGAGCTAACAAGCAATTGCTCGTTCGAGTGACTCCTCGAACGACTCTTAGACTCATTTCAGAAAAAAGGGATTCCATAGCCACAGCCATTTTCGAAAAAGGGATTCCACAAATGGGATTCCACAAAATAGATTCCATCAGTGGGATTCCGTCTTACCTCGAGTGACTTGCATATATTGCTCGAACGACTCGAATCCCATCGAGCAAATGAGCCAACGAGCAAATGCTCGTTCGAGTGACTCCTCGAACGACTCTTAGACTCATTTCAGGAAAAAGGGATTCCATAGCCACAGTCGTTTTCGAAAAAGGGATTCCACAAATGGGATTCCCCAAAAGGGATTCCATAAGTGGGATTCTGTCTTACCTCGAGTGACTCGCATATATTGCTCGAACGACTCGAATCCCATCGAGCAAATGAGCCAACGAGCAATTGCTCGTTCGAGTGACTCCTCGAACGACTCTTAGACTCATTTCAGAAAAAGGGATTCCATAGCCACTGTCGTTTTCGATAAAGGGATTCCACAAATGGGATTCCACAAAAGGGATTCCATAAGTAGGATTCCGTCTTACCTCGAGTGACTCGCATATATTGCTCGAACGACTCGAATCCCATCGAGCAAATGAGCTAACAAGCAATTGCTCGTTCGAGTGACTCCTCGAACGACTCTTAGACTCATTTCAGAAAAAAGGGATTCCATAGCCACAGCCATTTTCGAAAAAGGGATTCCACAAATGGGATTCCACAAAATGGATTCCATCAGTGGGATTCCGTCTTACCTCGAGTGACTCACATATATTGCTCGAACGACTCGAATCCCATCGAGCAAATGAGCCAACGAGCAATTACTCGTTCGAGTGACTCCTCGAACGACTCTTAGACTCATTTCAGGAAAAAGGGATTCCATAACCACAGCCGTTTTCGAAAAAGGGATTCCACAAATGGGATTTCCCAAAAGGGATTCCATAAGTGGGATTCCGTCTTACCTCGAGTGACTCGCATATATTGCTTGAACGACTCAAATCCCATCGAGCAAATGAGCAAACGAGCAATTGTTCGTTCGAGTAACTCCTCGAACGACTCTTAGACTCATTTCAGAAAAAGGGATTACATAGCCACAGCCGTTTTCGAAAAAGGGATTCCACAAATGGGATTCCCCAAAAGGGATTCCATAAGTGGGATTCCGTCTTACCTCGAGTGACTCGAATATATTGCTCGAACGACTCGAATCCCATCGAGCAAATGAGCTAACGAGCAATTGCTCGTTCGAGTGACTCCTCGAACGATTCTTAGACTCATTTCAGAAAAAAGGGATTCCAAAAGGGATTCTTAAAAAGGGATTCCGTAAGTAGGGCTTTTTTAGTCGTATGAGGTCATGAAGGCTATGTGAAAGGTATGGCTGTCCTATTGCACTACGTGCTGCAAAATATTCTTGAAGAATCCATATCACATATAGTCGGGTTTGTTTGGGGTTTTTGTGGTGATTTGAGGATTGATGGGAAGTAGTGGGGTCTGGTGGGGACTATTTGGGGGCTGGTGGGGACTAGAGGCTAATTGTCGTAAAAACCTGTGGTTTCTACAACCGGATCTCCACATCTCCTCCTACTTCACTTCCCCTCTGGCTCTCCCTTCAACGGCCCCCCTGCGGGGTCCCCCACCAAGGTCCGGCAAACTACCCTCGAAAAGCCCCTGACATACTACTAATAGGAATAAATATCTGAATAGTCAATATCGGGCATTTTGTGCAAATCATCTGACCAATTGATGATAAGGTTTGCGTCTGGGAGTTTGACCCCACTTTCCAATGTATCTTAACTCTGCTTCCGCCTTTTGTTGCCCAGGAGTTGGATATGTATGTAGGTTGAGTTTATCAACCCAATAACAGCGTTTTAGTAATTCTCTTTGAGTACCGGTCTCTGGTACACTTCTTGATTTTAAAAATTCTTTCATTTGAGAAACAGTGAAAGAAGTAAATTTACTTTTTTCTTCCATCTTGATTTTCGATTAATTATTCAAAATGATACCTTATTTCACACAAATTGAAATTAAGATATTTAAAATGGTTCTATTTTTGTTAATTGGTGCCTTTCATTTTTCTCTGTAATGTGAAAATAAAATTCAGTTAGCATAAATAATGGTGTTATTTTAAGTAATCATTGACTGAACCAACCCAGACAATATATTGAATGATTTTTTTCCCCAAGGGGAGGGGGGGGGGGGGAATAAAGTTTTCCCACTAGGTACAAAAAAGTTTTTTCAAACTTTTGGGAACCCACTCACTCCTTTAGGGAAGCAAAATAAAAAACAATTCTGATTTTCAGATAGGGACCCACCCCCTTACACCATAAGCAATGTCTTTTTTATCCATTTCGTCATGCCAACCTTCCATCAAATGTTTATTGCTGCATTCTAAAAAGCTCAAAGTTTAATTTAATGCAATGTGAGGACATTGTTTGGAAAATCTTTTTAAGTTCCACCAGACAGCACCATTCAGAATTCTTAGCTTAACGGTACTTGACAGAACGTCAGGATGTTTTGTGATGACACCCCATCCGTCGTCTGTCTGCCATCATCCGACATCCTGTGTGACCTTGCGAAGGTGCTTTTTTGCCTTAATTAAAAAAAAAACATTGAACTGATTTAAAAGGTAGTTTAGGAAATGATTGGTTGGGGAGTTGCCTATTGATTTGTACAAATCCAATTGCTGCCCCATAGGGAGTGGTGGGAAAAATGCACTAACATTTTTTAAAACTCTTTTCACAAACAGACACAGACAATGTCTTGATATATGGTATTCAACTTCCTTTGGGGGTGTACATGCATTTACGTTTGTTGAAAAAAACTGTGGAGCAATATTGTTCATTGTGTTATAAATGAGAGGAGGAAGGCAAGACTTTTCCAAGTTGACCTGGGCCCCATCAGCTCTCATTCCTAAAGGATTGTCAACTCAACCCTCCACCCGCCGCCTCAAGTTCACTCAGAGGAGATAAATAAATGTCGAAACAGTAAACACCATAGGAGCATGCCTGAACAATTTGGCTCTGCTGGCGGCCATCACAATTTCCATTTGGAGATGTTGTGGTACTAGGTATACGCATTATTCAATATGGTTACTATGAATGATCTGTGGCCTCAAGCCAAACAATTTGGGTTAAGGGAGTATTCAACCCTCCGAAACCCCGACTTGATTAAATTGATCGCCACTGCTCGCACCAAAGAATATATAAAAACACTTTCGCATGCTAGAGAAACGGGGCGATTCCTGGCAATATACAGAATCCTAACAAGCATGATTAAAGATTCCATGCATTGAAACAGATCCGAGGCCACTGCGGTACTTCGCGCCAAAGCCGTTGAGGAAGAGATGCGAAGAAACCCCGCTAAAAGAGCTGCCCTACAGTTAAAACTAGAAGTCCTGTCATGAAATGCGCGCAAATAGCACGTTGATCTGCGCGTTAACCTACGCGTTATGACCATAGTAAGGCTATCAAATTATGTACACATCGCCTATGCACAAGCAATGTTTCAGCCAATGGACCTCCGGGTAACCCGGAGGTCCATTGGCCGAAACATTGCATGTGTTTGCTATGAGTAACCAGGAGAACCTGCCGTGCTTTGGATGCCATTTCATTTGGCAATCGCGCGCAATCCCTACGCGCAATTAAGCCTAGATAAGCGCACATTTCGTGACAGGACTTCTAATTGTAACAGTACGTCTGTGGAACCACGGGCCTGTATCCTTTGCAAGTCAAATAGTTCAAAAGGGACCCACCATCCTTGAAGAATTGCGAGCACAGCGACAATTCGACTTGGATATCGAAGTCCCTCATCCGGTGAGGCTGTCAGATGATGAAGCATGGGTGGCTCTTTTGAACAACGCCAAAGATGACTTTGAAGTCGACGACACCGTCGCGGTCTACTCTACATGGCGAGTGGAAGTAGATGGCATTGGCACCGATGGTTTACACACTGGCTGAATGGCCTTGGATGCTCGTATGACCGATGGGAGGGCAGCACGGCTACTCGGGGCTCTTCCAGAGGGAGAATCCGTCGTAAGGATCAAGTTTCTCCGAGAGCACGGTGAAGGCGACTGGGTGGTCGAGGACAAGTTTGACCTGGTAAGAGCCGAGTGAAAATAGGGGCAGGGCATCATTGAGGTTACTTGGGACACCAAACCAGTAGTCCTGACTGGTATTGACCAAGTCTTCTACCAAAACACCTATCCTGTCACCGCGGTCGTCTATGGTCTCTACCCTCTCAGAAACCCAGTCCCCACCAACCTTGCCCCGATGAGGGACGGCTACCTCAACTGCGTTTCCCAGAGAGTGGTGGAACATTTCGAGGATGCTTTAAGAGGTCAGGGTTCTCCCCAACAAGGCGTAAGAAATGGAAGAGTGGGAGAGGAGAGTCCATGAAAAAGGTACCATGGTGAACGACATCGCAGTCTTGGGGGAAGATATGGAAACGAGCGATCATTCTGAAGGACATAGTTGGCGAGGACATGTGTAACAGCGGTAAATTTCAGTCCCGTGGGTCTGATATTAAACTCATCTGCCACAATGGCCACACATGGCCTAAAGACCTCCACTCACACAGTCTAGGCAGGTCTACCTGTACGAAGGCGACGTTTGGGAAGCGAGCCGACAAGTAACCCAGGACGAGCGGCAAGCCGTCTGGCTTCTAGGACAAAAGAAACAGCTCAACGTCGACCAGTTCGTGCTCTTATACGGCTGCACTTACAGGACTAGAAGGCCCATCAAAAACTACAGGAAGCCTGCGGTCGGCTGGGCAACAAAGTTCCTCGCCAACCGGGCCTTCAACGTGAACCACGCAGCCAGCATTGTGGCCAAGGAGCGCAATGGCTGGACACCAACTCCAGCTAGCCTCCTAGGCGACATCCAGAAGGCTTATGTCGAGCATGGACATGGCGGGCTATGGAACTCGAAGGACTATGACACAAAAAATGTCGTCAGCATTGACATGAAAGCCAGCTACCCCGTCAGATTCCAGGGAGAGGATGAGGCCAAGGTTTATTTCGATAGATACGGGGGCCCCACCCACCATTATGACTCGGGTTTCGATTAACAGTCCCCTCTCTGAAAGTATAGACCCTGGCTCTGCCGAGGTCCAGGAATGGAAGTTCAAGGAACAAATCCACCCCGTCATCCCCGCCTGGCTCGGGAAGCATTTCGCGGAGAAAGGTTGGGCTCCGACGCCCCTGCTCGCCCTTCTGGTGGAGTCTGGTCTCCTGAAAAACCACAAGGTCCGCGAGCCTTTGAGAAGCAAACCGAAGTTTCGCACCCCGATGACCGCGACCAAGGCTGCAGCATCATAGGCAAGTTCACCCAGGGCAGTAATGCGACAGCAAAAGACTGACCAAGAGACTTGAGATTGACCAGGGTGAATTAGATTATCTTGTGAGAGACACTCGCCAAAGCTGCACTCTTGTTGGAGCCCCAGAAAGGTGTCCACTGTGTCATGTGCTAGCATACTAGGATGGAAGGCAGCCCCAGTACGCCCACCTAAGGGCTTCTATATTAACCTCCTCAGTATGGGAGCGCGGTGGCTCAGTAGGTAGAGGTGCAGTCTGCAAGCCGAGAGGTCCTCGGTTCGAATCCCACCTGCGGCAACCGCGTTGTGTCCTTGGGCAAGACACTTCATCTCCACTGCCCGCGTGGGGGCACGATGACGCCGTGTACGGAGGCGTACTGCACGTCGACGGTACGCATGTCCTCAACCAATCTAACCCTGTCTGTGCTGCAGTGCGGAGTTACGATGTTGGGGAGCTGGCAGCTGCTCGTCGTTGCTCGGTGGTTCTCTCCGGGTACCCCGGCTTCCTCCACCCGTAAAACTGTCACGGTCATGATTAGCCATTGCGCATAAATATGTGACCTTAAACATCAATAAATAAATAAATATAACCTCCTCAGTATGTTGCAGCGTTGCGATGAAGAAGAGGCGGTTCAGGTGGCGACAGACAGCATATATGTCAAGAAAGTAATACTCTACAAACCCAAATGTGTCCAAGCCTACGTACCACCAGAAGTCCACTCTGAGGGCTACTGCACAAGGTGCTGCCGCGAACCCACCCTCTGGCCTCCCGAAAAGCTTAACGTCCTGCCAGATCAATGGCGTGACAAGGACGAGAAGTTGTACATGCAGTTGTACATGCAGTAGGAACACGCCACATACCTCCCCAAGCCAGAGTATTGTAGCGCCACGAAAGACCTCTCTCCCAGCACCACGCCCAGGTACAATGATCCACTGACTCGCCATCGGCTGTGCTATCTCAGTGGTGGAGGGGTAGCGGAAAGACTATGCGTGCAATCGAAATCTTCAGGGTAAGAGACCACTTGTCTTCACCCCAACTCACCGCCTTGCCAAAGAGATGCGAGGTCTGCACTGTTCCCAGGCCTATCCTAGATATGTTCCTGGACTGGTTGGATCAGCGTGGTGTTCAGGTTATATGCTGTGGCGATCAAGGCCAGCGACCCCCAACCACAGGTGAGATGCCCATGACTGGTCACGACAAACTGGATTATGACGAAGATGTCAAGGCAGACCACCGGGCAAAAGATGATGCGCTCAAGGCCCTAAAAGGCGTATCCGGCTCCAGACTGACAAGGTCCAGTGCCAGGAGATGCGAAAGGCTCTCCCAAGATGATTGGGATGGAACAGGCTTCTAGGGCAGTGGAAGTCCGAGGACCAAATCCTTACCAGCCACCAAAAGGTCCGAAATCGTATGCAGGAGTTGTTGCTCCAAAGACACAACGGGTACTTTCCAGACACCCCAGTTCCACTACTTTACCACCCCAAAGACAGCCGGAATACAAACATCCTTGTCGCCATTCCCGGCACAGACGTGAAAGAGAAGCTCGTTCTCAACGACACCATGGAAGTCACACTGGAGGCCGCTGAAGAGGCTATCAAGACTGATGGTTGGCGCCTCTGCTACGCACACACAGTCCACTCATCCCAAGGCCTAACTATCCACCACCCACAGAACGTTTGGATCATAGAAGACTTCCTACAGTGGTCAAACCTCGCCTACCCCGTTGTTTCCCGCGTGGAGTATATGCAGCAGCTCGAACGGGTGACATGTCCACCAGATGAGGGTACTGAGGTCAGGCAGCCCACAGAGCAGCAGCTTCGCAAAAAAATATCCAGAGGAAGCTTGTCGACCACAAGTGTCAGGATCAGGCCAAAGGACTCCCGGGTTTAAATCTTAAGGTCGACTACATCATGCAGCTCAAGGAGGACCAACATAACCACTGTGCGACATGCAACATCGAGATGCTGTGGGCCTACCAACCCAAAAATTCACAGCAGTTCAGTGACAACAACAAGGGGCATTGCCAGGGAAACGTGCGATTGGCCTGTTTAGATTGTAACCGAGAAAGAGGGGTTGCAGCGATCATCTAGAGTTGGAGAACCCCCTCCAACGGCAGCTGGCTGTCGGGATGCACCACAAGCAGCTCTTCCCGGACGCACCCACGGGCTGGACTGTCATGTAGGTAGTAGAGCGCGGGCTCACCAGGCTTGGTGTCCGAGCGCCCCAGGCGGTAAACCTGGAGGGACCACACAGGGTCATGGCACATTTACCCAGCTGCGTGGATTGAACCTGGAAGGTTCAGCCCGTGGAGGAGCTCCGAACGTATACAGAATTACTCCAGTCAGTGGTCTCTGTACAGACGCCCTATACGCGGTGGGTGGGAACTTGACTTCAGAGTCATCCAACCTCACATTCAACTGGGCCGTGGGCACAGGCTCCGTAAGCTACAAAGCAGTGGCCGGCTGTTCTTATATCCCGAAAGGTGCTATTTATGTTCGCGAAAGCAATGTCGATATATGCTGGGTGGGGCAGACAAAACAAAAGGCGTTGTGATCAAGCTCTTTTGGGAGTTTGATCGTCTTACTCGTGGCAAGGGTACTACCACAATTGTACAGATAGTCCTGGGTACACCACCCAACGACTTCGTACCAGTGCTACATGGGCTTGCCCTAAAATGGGGTCGGTGTCATAATGGCAAAGAACTTGTCATCATTATCCGTGGCAAAGATGTGTTGCTCTCGTTAAGTGGCGTCGAGTACAAGGTCACAGATGCAAAGTTTCCAACCGACACATTCAATACCCAACACCTTGGCCCTGCTAAGCACAAGCACCTGCGGTTTACCAGACTGACAATGTTGGACGAAGATTTAAAGGCATTAGAACATGATCTATAATACTAATTATTATAATAAGAAGTGGCTTGTACCCAGAACTCAATATTAGCGACGCGAATACTTTCCGCATCCAGGAGATCGATGATGTACATGTAAGAAGAGCCCGTCTCATGGCCGAACGAGACTTCATTCATTCTCTCGGCAAGAAATACCAGCGAGCGGTCAATATTGCACATGGCAGTGAAACATTTCGGTTTAGGGATCGGCGTAGGTGGAATTGGGTTGTTGCCAAACATAGCCGCAATTCCTGTGGTTATAGCTCTAGAAGCTGCGGCGGGAGCCTCTGGATTAGCAGGTGTGTTCGGGATTTTTGTAAGCCGAAGGCTCGCAAAGAAGGCAAAAAGCACAACGTCATTGCCACCTCAGCAGAGATCAAGGTTTCGAGTATCGCAGATCTATACTCAAAGGCTGTTGGCGATTACCAGATATCCTAGGAGGAGTTCAGTCGTGTGCTCGCAGAGGAAGACAAATTCAACCAACTCCGGCTTGATATCCGCAAGGCTTCTCGCCGGGAGAGCCCGCAGGGCACAAAAACGAGGTGTTGCTGCTGATACGCCAAGAAATCGCCCGACAGAGACAGGGACCCACTGCGCTGTCTCACTGGCTGAGACCAGAGCCCATCGCACCCGCCGATCTGTAAGCATCTCATGGGCATTTACTTTACATAAAAGCTAAAGCGGCCGTGACACCAATTTCCGTCAGCGTTTTCAAAATAAAAAAAAACTTCTTTTTTTATTGTAAAAATCATATATGTAATCACGTGTAACGAGTTTGTAGCTAGCAAGCCCAACCACACCGAGCCATAATATGATGAAGGCAACCTAACGGTCTTTTTGCTCGGCTGACGGTGTGTAAAAATCTTCTAGTTGTGGCTCTGGGCCAAGAGTGTTTAACTTGTTTAACTTGTTCCAGTTACCTGTGCATACTCGCAAATCGCAGCATCGACATCCTGGAATGTGCGCAAGGCATGGCCTTGGCGATGTAGTTCTTTGTTGATCCAATCGAGGCGTTCTGTTCGCTTACGGGACCATGCTGCCTGGGCGGCCTTGAGCTTTTCTATGGCTTTGTCATGTCGTGCACGTTCCACAACAGCATGGTTATCTCGAAACTTGGAGAAGAGGTAGTTGCTGCTAAAGAAGGCCACATCATTAACAATGGCACTCCCAACTAGCATTGCGATTGAGGCCATTATTTTATAGCAACTTGATATGTTATAATATCCGCTGGAATGGTCCTTGTTTAATTAGCATGCCATCGGTTGCTATAGCCAGCCCTACATCAGGTGTTACCATCCCGATGTCATAGCCGCTGAAGTCAAGTCTTTGGGTGGTACCTCAATCGGGCATACCCTATTGGCAGGGCAGAGACCACAGCGCTGTGATGGGCAGCATTGACCAGCATCTTTTCATCCATTCCCGCTGAAGAACTGATGTTGCTCCATATAGAATGGGTGCTAAGTGCTTGTTCGGGGGTGCCGCCCTGTTGACTGGAGCAGCATTGGGCGGTGCCTTTGGATTGGTTGCTGACTTATTGTTTTTCCTGTTGGTCCTTCGGAACTGGAACCATTATGCCAAGCTAACCAATCCAGCAGCTCCACCAATCATTGGGGACCAGTCGTCGAATTAACTGCATCCCTGTTGTCTCTGTTGTTCCACCAGAAAGGGAACAGCAACCACTTGGGTTTCTACTGCATTGTTTGCGACCAACCTTTGTAGATTTGCCCTCTCTTATCGCAACTCGACCAAGGCTTTTTGTTGTTTCACCTTCCGAGAGGTAGCTCCTGCCCTCCGAGCGGCCACTTTTTTAGGGTTTTTCTCTCGCTGTTTTTGTTGCTCTTGTCGTTCCTTCGGAACAACAAACGACCCAGTGGTTGGCACGACTGTCACTCTCTCCACATGTTGCGCAGCAACAGTCGACCGGTTTGGCTCCGACGATATGTTTAGATCTGTCAACGATATGCTTGACATCGTCTTGATCTGTTAAATGACAGATGTGTTCAAATTGGCAGTGCTTAGCAGTAGTTAGCGCCGTGGTTAGCGGAGCTAAGTACATGTCATACCGATGACATAGCTCACACGTGGCAGTGCTTAGCACGTACCCAACAAATGGATCCGCCTCATTGTCAGCAACCAACTCTAGTTGGTTCTCCGGGGGTATGGAAAACATGCTGATCACCCATGTGTAGAGTTGTCGTGCGGCGGTCCCCAGAGTTTTGGTCATCAATGCACCGAGCCGTGCCGCATAGCGGGAATATAGTTTACGGATTTCCCCATCGGCCATGGCGTCGACCTAGTCAACTGTGAGGTTTTTCCCAAAGTAGCCTGCCCACCGGAAGCTAACGCAGCTAGCCTTTCATGTTTGGCCCCATCGGCCACCGGGGTAGGATCCACTGCCGTCTTACCTTCTGTATTGCCCACTTCTGGCGCGGCACCTTGCTCTTCCAACAGTTGGTCAATCGTATCGTCACATTTCATGATGGTCTGGATATATGTACATATACGCCGTCTCTAACAGGCCCGTTATGACAACACTTTATAAGTGGTTGGTTGGTCTCTTGTTAACACTAGCAGGGCATACTTACTCTCCGCCAATACCTGGCGAACTGCTGCACGTTCCTCACGGCTTTTCATCACATAATTCTCTCGTAGACAGTCATCGAAGCGGTCTCTGTCATTACAGTGGAACATGTAAGCCCAGCGGGTCTGTTCGCGGAGATCCTTTAAGATAGAATTATACTTCTGTGTCAAAACCCCTTTTGTGTCAAACGATTTTGTGTCGTAGCCGAGCAATCACCCGCAAAGTACAAGGCTGGCTCCCCTGGAACAGCGGATAGAATGCCCGTAGATATGAGTGGAGGCGCTCGTCGGGATTAGCTATGTACACATCGGGATCCTCCCAAATTCATGTACGGTCGTGATATGTTTCGTTGTATTTGGTTGTGGGACAGAGCACCACAATGTGCATAAACCCAGTAAGGACCCTCCGGCAGGTACAGAACGAAAACTGACTTGCCACAGCACGTTTGACCACAAATAATTGCTGCGTGGGGCTGCGTTAAGAAAAGGATATTAATAGCCTGTACCAGTGAACCAGCCATCTTCAATGTTAAGCTGCGCATCAAATGAAAACGTACAGATATAATTTCAATGCACCACTCGCCTCTGCTGTCTTTGTGATCTGGATAGTGATACCTTCAATGGCGTTTTCTATCCGCCGGCCACTGCCGTGTAGCTCGCCATCATCCGTGGTCCGCAGGTCAAGCCATAGTGAATATTTGTTGGTCAAGAACTCCAGTGTGACATCAGCCAGAGATAACTCCTTTGCGACCAGAGCCACCTCAGGATCTCTTTTGCTGCTGGGGCAAGCTCCAAAGTGCCGAGTGGCTTCGTTCCATTGCTGGTAGGCACGTAATCCCTGGGAGTACAGCTGTTTTGGCACTTGTTCGATGATAACCTCAACTTTGGTGATCTTGGGGTTATAAAAGACCTCTGACTTCCTACCGAGAGCTGCACCAGCCGTAACAGGGTCCTCGAACAGCAGCAGGATCTCCTTCATATTCCGTGCGGCAACGTTGAGGCTGATGTTCCACAAAGTGTCGCTCTTGTCTTTGATCATTTTGCGGCGGCGAAGGACGTGGTCGTAGAGGATGGCGGGATGACCAGCATATCGGTTGGGACCATGCGAGCAATTTTAGATTGGGTGACCATTTCATATTCCAGGCTGATATTATCAATGGTGTACCTGGTATCGCCTGTGGCCTGGACCACTCGACTGTAATCATTGAATCGAGCCGTTCCTCAAATGCACTGTGGTAGAAAGGCATATGAGCCTCGAGGAGTTCAAGGTTCAGCGGGATAGAGAAACGTTTGCCATAGGCATCTGAGATAGCCTTGTCCACAACAGAGGCATCGTTATCCGCCGACACGCATATTAGTAGCATTCCTTTATCAATGGCCTGGTAGTATGCATTTTTGCGCTCGAAGGCTGTCTTCCAGACGTCAAGGTAGCAGTGGTACACGTCTGCATCGTCGACCGACATAACTTCGTTCCCGCTGATCCTGATTGCCATTTTATTACCGATGGACGGCCAAGATTCTGACCGACTGACCTGTTATCATCTGTTGAATTCAGGGTGACTGCAAAGGCTATGCGCACTGCACCCAGTACGATAAGGTCGTGGGACCCGAGGTTGGGGAAGCGGACATTGAGCTGCTGGTTCGGACCAATCGTACTAGGATTGTGCATGACCACAACCGACTGCCGAACTCCCTTTGCCCCTGCGGTATGGGTTAAGCTTTCGTCCTAGTGGTTTGAAGACATGCTGGACTATACTGAACCTTCCCCTCATCCTTCAATACAATGGCAGACTTTGACCATGACGAGTTCGCAAGACGACAGGATAACGGTGATGCAATGGAGTTGCAAGATGAAACTAGCTTTATCCAGGCCCCAACAGCGGAGCTGTTGTTCCTTCGGAACAAGAGATGGCCTATAAAATACCTTCATTGCAGCCTGAGTTCTTGGAAGAGGCTGTCAATGGCTACTACCAGAATCTGTCTGAGAAAGGGATGGTGCCCTTTCTACATGACTATTCCAAGTTTGAGCTAGACAAAAATGGGCGGCTGAGCCTGAAAGCCCATCCAAATGTCGACATCATCAGTAAATCGGGAGCACCCCTTGCTCTCTCAACAATTGCTAGACAGCGTGGCGGTGGCAATGTCATCCGGAATGAGCTGGGGTTTGTGGGCTGGACTCGAGTGAAAAAAGCGCTTAAGCCAACGACGTTTCAAGCACTACGGGTCAATAACAATGAGTTGGGTGAAGCAGCTGCTAGAATCGGATCGGATGCTGTCGATAGCACAGAACTGCAATACTTGGTCCAGGTGGCTAATGCCGCGTCAAATTCCACTCAAAACGTGGAGGAAAGTCTTACCGAAGAGGAAGAAACTGCACTTAAAACCTTACACGACCCTCCACTTGATACCACGGGATTGGAGTACAGCATTAGAGAGCTCCGCGGACTCGACAGGGTAATGCAAACAACTCGCTGTGAGCTGACAAACAACCTCGCTAAACTGACTGAGCTAGACAAACATATTGTTCTGGAAAAAAGAACGCTCAATGAAGCTCAAGATGATCAGTTTAGTAGGCGCCGGATAGCAGAACGCTTGTGGGATCTACAAGACGAGCGGGCTTCACGCCTAGAGGCAGCCTCATCACAGAGAAAGGCTCTTCGCTCCCAGATAAACCTCATCCGAGAAACAATCAGCAGGATTCTCGACGAAGACACGACGCTAGCTGAGCGCATTCGAACGCTATTCTGGGAGAAGGGGGTCACAATTATCTCAGCCCTTACTGCGGTTTGGGTGGCCATTACGACCCTCTCTCTGGCCATGACCGATGGCACGGGTACATCCTCTCCAGCACCTGGACCGCCAGCACCGAATAGGCATGGCCTGAAGGAGTGGGTTAAAAGGCCCTTGGTCGAGTGCTAACTAACCTTGCTGGAAAGGTTGCTGCCGCTCTCCCTGGTTTTATTGTGAGTTTAGAATCCTGGCTTCTTAAGCTCCTGGCAAAAACCATTGGCTGGCTTGCTGGGAACCTTTGGGCCGTGATCCTCGCAGCAGGAGGCCTTGTTTGTTGCTGTATGAGGCTGTTTGTCATGAGATGATGGTGTGTTAGGGTCAGACACCCACGTACTCGATCGATAGCGAGATCAGAAGAGCCAAATTGCCAGTAGGTCCACTGCCCCACCACTCACAATAAGCGCGGTCTTTTCCTCGCTGTGACGTTTAGCAGAGGACTTATGTGAACTCTCCACTGCCATCGCCTGGGGAACTTGCGTGACCACAATGGCAGGGGTAACATGGGGTTGAGGCGACGTTACCTGTTTCTGTGCCGCAGGCTGTGATGCGGCGTTCACTTCATTGCTAACCCTCAGTACCTGAGCATCTGTGGTATTTATGTTCTCATTGTTATATCCCACGAGGCTGTGTGAAAGGCCACTCAGTTCCATATCGGAAGGCGAACGAGGCTGAATACATAATCTTTTTTGAATTGGCGTGAGACAGCACGTCCTGATAGCGTTTAATTGCGCTCTCCAAGTCCACTGGTTGGCAATGGCATCTTCCACATTCGCCCAAAACTGCTTTTAGACGTCGAACGTAGCACCTCTTAGCCTGGGACCCGATTATTGTCCAGATGTATGTCCTAATGGACTCATTGATTCTTTTGACCCTGACCTTGTAAACCCTTCTGCCTCGTCCGCTATAAACGTAATAAAATCTCGCATGGGTATGACCGTGCCCATGCGTTCGGTGAATGTGACCGTATGGTCGTATCCTCGACTCGGCGGGTGTAATGTGATAGGGTAGCTGTAGTATGGTATGACTTGGTCAAAAGTGTCCCACCCATAATTATAATCCCCCCTTTCTCTCCAATTTGTATCAGGCAACAAACTGAATTCATTTGATAATCTTTCAAAAGCGCGTCTGTCATATGGGTTATAGTATCTAGACCTGGGGTTAGGTAACTCTAATTTCGACTAAAATCTGTCGTGTCTGGTAATAGAAATACAATAGCCAGACACTTCTAGCGAAGAAGTCTGGTTTGGTTCAGGTGGTCAGTAGCTGAGACCCCGCATCCTGTCTTCGCACACCATACAGCGAAGTTCACCTGGTTTTGCCAGAAGGCCATGGGCGTACTCCGCCATTGCTTGATAATTGCATCAGAATTTATATCTGGGTGTTTATACCTGGAGAAATTGTCCAGGTGATTGATTTCAGAACTCTTGGTCTCTAAGCTATGTGGAGGGGTTAAAGCAACATGAATCGCGTTGACATCGCTTGGTGTTTTGGAGTGGTAGAACCCACCGGCCCTGTATGTGGCTTTTGGATGATCAGCCATTTTAAACATTATAAATACGGTTTGTTAAGTTTAACTATAGGATCGAATAACTAGCTCCCTTAATGTTTCAATATGAGACCCCGGCTGGTGAGGGTGTAGGCCGGGCTCTGGTGGACAACGCTTGAAAACACTACTCTCATGTGCTCATGAAACTGGTAAATCCTTATCCTTCCCTTTAGAATCTAACTATTCAAATACAGTTTTATCTGTTGATAAAACTGTTCAAATACTGTTTTATCTGTTGATAAGATTTTTCGGCTTTGTACCCGCACTGCATTCCTGAGTGACAACAGTGTTACTTAGGAATGTGGAGAATGTTAACACGGAGTCTGAGAGTATCAAACATATTGCCTCTTTTTCCAGATATGGGAGTGGACTATTATCTCCTGTGATGGTCAACTCAGTGCAAGCTGAACTAAATGGTCTGTTTCCCCTCCCTGCTGCCCCATCCTTGAATTATGCAGATATTGACTGTTTGAAAAGTTTAATGAAAGAACAGTTCACAATTCTTCAGGACCACGTCACCTTGTTGTATCCCGAGGATGGTTCCGGGTTCACCTCACGTTTGCTGCTAAGTGGGATATGTTGGCACGGCAACTTGAGTTGTGTTACAGTTCATCTTCGTGCTGACTGACGTCTGACACTGAGGTATTTTTGTTGTCTCTTTGGTTTGACTTACATCACAATTCATTCACCTTTCACATAAGGGGTTCATTCTGCTCTTATATAACCTTTCGTTCCACTGATGTCTTGCTACTGTCTGCAAAGGAGCCCATTCGCATGGTTAACTCTGCCTTTTTCCTAACGAGAAGTACAAAATTCAACGCGTAATGTTAATATCAACAAGATAATCAACACTGCAATTCGCCATTCAGCCTCCAATGATTACGCGCCTACTATATTACCTCTTAGCGTGGACGCTTCTGAGTTCTTTCTGAGTCCCAGTAATTAAACACAACAAGTGACCTTTATAATATCCAGTGGCCATTTCTGCGTCTTACACTACCTTGCAGGTGCTATTAAATTCTCACTGCGTCTTTCATACAGTATCGATGCGACGGGGACCCAAAGAGTGGCGACCCTAGTTTCCAATACACCAATACATACAATATTACGAGACGATAAATTAGATGTCGACTCGCAGTCTGCGGTTCCATATTGAGAGTATGTATCAGAATTCAGTGGATAAATATATTAAGCATTGAGTTTAGAGACCCCACTGTTTTGCAATGCAAACCTGTCGTAAAATCTTTTTTAACGTCTGATACATCGCTCTCTTCCGTGGCGATGAAATGTGTTCTTTTTGTTGATAGTTGTCAGATGAATTTCTGAGTGTCCTTCTAATACTTGTTTTTTACAGACGTGTGGGCGTGTAATAAACACAGAATGACGCGTGCGCGTGAACAGGTTAATCGATATGGCACTTGTGCAATCGCGGGGAGAGCAAACTCGAGGTCTGTGGCCTCTTGTTTTATCCTTCAGTACTGGCACTCCTGTCATATCGATTGATTCCATTTACACACGCGTGTTGTTCTATGTTTATTATATATCCGATTGAATGCGAAACACCCTAAGAAATGTTTCTCAATCAAGACTTCATTAGATCGAATCTTTTGATGATATTTAACATTATGAATTAAAACTCACCTCAAGTGTAGTTTTATATTACCCTGTGTAGTTCAACTAATTGTGATAATATATTTATGTTTTCAAGTTGAATTGAATACTTGTTGATCAGAATATCTATCACAGGAGAACGAAAAAATATCTGTATATCTTTGTTAGTAAAGGGACATCATATTGTATCAATGGTATCTGCACGCAAACTCCATGGAAAGCGGGTAAACAAACAGCCCTTTACTTCGAAAACATAGCTTGTGACGCCCAATTGAAACGGGCTCACAGAGCTCGCTGCAATGACAGCCATAAGCTATATTTTTTGGTAAAAATGGAAATTTTATGTTATTCGATTTTTTTAAAGTGTCCTAGTTGAGGTAGGTGGAGGGTTGAAATGTATGTCCCATTTTTGCGGTTAACATGTGCTTGAAGTACGTTCCATACGTATTTACAGATATAATTTTAACTGGAGGTAACATTTTTAAGAGCTTAAAAAGATTGGAGTCGGGCATGAAAAGGATGATCAGTCCGTGAACCTGAACCATTTCAATTTTTCCTAAACGTAAACTTTGTATTAAGACTAAGAACAGAGGCGCAAAATGCATTTCTCATTTGTTAATTCACTCAAATTGTGGTGCGAAAGAGAGGAGTGCGGTTTGAGAAATAATTCAGAAATTAGAGCTGTAGGTTAACCGAAACCGAACCGAGATTTTTAGTTTTTTTTTAAAAACCGAAACCGAAACCGTTGACATCCCGTAATCTAAGGTTTTTCGTTTTTTATTAAATGCTCTCTTGCTGCAGAAATTCACAGAATGTAGCCATCCCAGAGTAGTGAGAGTACCCATACACTGCCAATGGCAGTGTCTGGGTACTCTCACTACTCTGGGAAGGCTACATTCTGTGAATTTCCGACATTTCAGTTTAGTTGTGTTTGCAGCTTTCCTCAAGTTGCGTGTAGGTGTCAGACCTCGAAAAATGGCAAAGCACAATAAAAGTTCTGTATATTTAGGTAATTATTATATTGGCCTTACTGAGTCTTAATGTATTATAGCTTATTTCGGGAATTCATTGAGTTTCACTCAATGTTACGGCCATTCAGTTATGACTCCGGACATGAGAATGAGTTTTATTGAATTTTATTTGACCTCATGAACAAACCGAAAACCGAACCGAACCGAGATTTTATTCCACCGGAAAAACCAAAACCGAAACCGAACAAGAAATTTAAAAACCTACAGCTCTATCAGAAATCACAATAAGTTCATTCACACACATGTTGTACATATCTATGGAGTTTTATCATAATAAACACGTTCTTCTCAACTTATTTCCTTAATAATTGTACATGGATATATGACAAAATAGCATTTCTTTCCATTCTCGAAAGGATTTTTGTTTTAGTTTACATAGAGGATATCTAGTGTTTTTGAGTGGATACCGAAAATTATCTCATCAGTGACCGAGACAAATGTTTATTTTTCGCGAGCGCTTACGCGAGCGAAATCTACCATTCATCTCGGTCACAAGTGAGATAATTTCCGGTATCCACTCAAAAACACAAGATTTTCTTTTTATTATACGATTTTTATAAGAATCTGATAATTCCACTCGTTTCAACCATGATGTTTGAAAGGAAACAGCGCACTGAATCATTGATACTTGGAAGTGATTTGATTGATACTCGGAACAGATAGCGTCTTGCAATCTGATTCAGCTGGCGGATTTCTAGTCCAAACATAGTCTGAAAGTCCGTAATATAAGTTTTTGGTTTGGTACGTCCTTTGAAAGGACGTACCAAACCAAAAATTTATATTTCGGACTTTCAGGCCATGTTTGGACTAGCGAGTTTCATGCATCAATTCAAGGTTACTGTGTGTTGTGTTATTACTGGAAATGATCGGTATCCACACTCAAAAACACTAGATTTACTTTTCATTATACTTTAACAAATTGATCATTTTCAGTGATAATTTGACTCGTATTAACCATGAAGTGATGCTTTGAAAGCCGCCATTTTGACTGATATCGTGAAATTGAAAATTTCTATATCTTCACAGTGGGGGATACGATTTCTATCTTTCCGCAATTTCTTCGATAATCTATCGTTTAGCGTATAATAAATTTCCATATCTACGTTTTACATTTTCCATGCTTCAAACAAGACCAGATAGTCAGGGACTAAGAGATGTCTAGATACAATTTTATTATTTTTGTAAGTATCTTGGGATAAGTTGTATATATTCTCGAGTTTTCTACGAATAAAAGAGAAATTACTCAACATTGTGACGTTAGAAATAGTGTTCAGTGTGTAGGCGTAATGGTTTGCGTCAATCTAATAAGTATTTCTCTAAGAGAAGCGTGGCGATTATTCGCGAACAGTCCAGTTGCATACAGTGTTCAGATTTATGTAAATAATGTAATTAGAATACAGAAAGCAAACATGAACTGGTCACTATGGTTTTACCGGATAAAGCCACATGGCCCTTTGAGATATTTGCCAGAATCACCAGTGCAATGGCAATTGTCAGTTTTAATAAATATTGCATGCATTACTCATACAATGCGTATAGCAGAACGTAATTAAAATATCGAGATTCTGTCTTCAGTGAAGGTAAGCTTCTTTATATACACATATTCATATTGCCGAGGTGTAAGATTTCAAAGAGAGTACTCATTCTTGTTGAAATTGATTGCTGTCAATATAGTCTTGGAATGAATTATGGTAGTAGGTTTCTCCTGCCGTAAGGAACTCGTATGCCATGTGGGGCTCTACTCGAAGGCCCGAAAATGTTAACAAAAGCGTGTGAGCGGACAGATCCATGAAACGCGAATGGTTCGTGATCCCTAGTTATAACTGCTAATAACTGCTAAATGACTAAGGCCTGTGGAGGCCTGGTTGATCTCGTTTGATAGAGAAATAGGTGTTACAGTTGTTTGGTGGGACAGATCTACAGTACGTGGAGAGTGTATTATCATTAAATCACCCGCAGAGTGGAGATTCCACCCGCGCAATAATTGCAAATTTGTTGCAAAGCATAACCATCACCAGCAAAGTTTCAGCAAATGGACCTCCGGGTTTAACATTGGCTGAAACATTGCTTGTGTTTTTTGTCGATATGCACAACATTTGAAATTTATAGCTTGGGTGATAACTCCACCCTGCGGGTGATTTATTTACAATCCACTCTCCACGCACTGTATAATAGATTGTGAGAATTTGTACATAAATATGGAATATGTAATTGCTTGGAGGTGGGGACCAAGTTGGCCCTATTAGGACAAGAACAGTGGATGTGCAACTGAACTTTGTAAGGAGCCAGCGATTTAAGTGTGTGAAAACACAAACGAAGTGTACGGTGCGAGAACTTTTAGCAAACTAAGTCCAGGTGACGGCTGCATTATCCCCGCGAGAGATATGTTTCTGACAAGGTTCTTGAACTCTTAAGATAAATACTTAATCCGACACCCCGCGAAGAGCCCGACGGATAAGATCTAATCTAGAGATGTCTGCATTACCAGGAGGACACAGTTCGTTGTAACAGATAGAGGTGGTCCTCACAGACTGAATATACATATATATTCTCTACTGATGAATTTGTAAGTAAATTGTACCATATATTCCTCTATACCTGCAACTAAATTATCTTTTCGCTCAGTTAGCGTCATGCATCTTTATACATTTTTAGTCAGTGACCCCTTCAGTGGCACTAACAGTCCCAAATAGAAAGAGCGTCCATAAGGTTGAGAGACTCAAGTTCGAACCAGGGGGTCCAGATGACAGCCTCTGGGTAGCGACTGTGCCACAAGCGAAAACATAGATCTCCCACTTCTCGAATGTGTAAAACTATATTCCGTGACACTAATTATTCAGTAAAATGAAGCTCTTCAATGATTAATACACGAAGGAAATTTTCTTTCTTGGTCTTACTTTGCGCGCTGGTGCTCTGTAGCAAAATGTTCTTGTTCGTAACTTTTCTGAACTTCTCCGACGCATTGGTCACGGCTGTTGTTGACATGTAGAAATGTATGTCATGTCGGTCACCTTTCTTGTATATTCGATGGATAGTATAATGGCCATTATGATATGAATCAAGAGATTTTTTAACACATTTTGCTATATGTCAAGTTCTGCAGGACGTGTTTAACAGCAAAGTATATGCTGTCACAGTCTGTTGTCGTTTTATTTTTAGACGCTTGGCTGATGTGAGAATCGCGATCGGGGGAAAGAGGTCATTAGTTCAGGCATTCAAAATTCGCGACTGATATTTGACACATTTCTTCGGTTCATAAAGCAAAACCTTAAATACATTTATTATTACTGTGGTAAACCTGACCTATATTGTAACTAGTTTGTTCAGGACACGTGCCTACCTAACAGTTGTGATAACCTTTTTTGATATTGCTTATATCCAACAATTTTTTAAAAATGGATCCTTTCACAACTGTATTTCTCCTTGTCGCGATACTTGTAGTGGCTTACCTATTTCTCAGCCGAAAAAACGGGAAAAGAGATCTTCCTCCTGGACCCAACCCGCTTCCATTGATTGGTAATTCCTTTCAGCTGGTGGGTAAAGATTTGAGGCAGGTTTGCAAGAAGAATAGAGAGATTTATGGAGATTTATTTACTCTTCATCTGTATAATCAGACAATTATCTTCATTAGTGGATTTGAGAAAATAAAAGATTTCTGCGAAAAACACGGTGAAAAACCAGCATATGGATTACTGAAAGCACTTTTTAAAGGAGAAGGTAAGTTCATTCTATTAGTGTTAATGTTTTAGCTCCTCGGGGCATTTAAGTTAGGGTGAGTTGTGATAGGGAGGGAGGAAGAAGAAGTGCAAATCGTGCTCGATATGTCTGGGAGCATCCTCTTCCGAGAAAATGCCTGTTTTAATGTGTTCTTGGACGCTCTCTGACGAAAAGCCTAAGTTCTTGTCCTATGTGAACCTTTCGCATGTTACAACTACCCGTCACCTCCCAGCAGGAGACGGAAGAAATTCTGAGGTGACAACTGGTGGATTATATTTAGTGCTACTTAAGTTCAAACATTCCTGAGGCACATTTTTTAAGAAATGAAAAAAAACTTCTAAAAAGAACCCTTATAACCACACCACAAAGCTAGACAAACGAAGTGTGACAATCGGTTTGGATGTACGGGAGTTTCTGTGCAGTCCGGTTGATTGGATTCTGTGTAATCCGACTGAAGATCTCATGGCAGTGCTGAATAATAAGTCTATTGGGCGTCTTGTAGATTTGGAAAGAGGACAAACTGTTTCCAGATTAATGGCCTGTTTCTGACTGCGGTGCAACAGTTTCCAACTATAACCTTTGGCAGACAGCAATTGTTATTTGTATTGCAGGCCACCACCATATTAGATACCGGGAAATGTTCAACAGATTTATTCCGATATATCTTGTTATGATAAATATTAGAAAATATATCTTCGAAAGTTATGCGGACTTCACAATATGCTTAAATCGATATGACTACACAGGTTTGAGCGTTTTAATTTCAACTAAAACATGTTTTAATCTCCAATAAAACTTTGCAACACATACAGTTAAAACTAGAAGTCGAGTCATGAAATGCGCACAAATAGCAGGCCGATATGTGAGTTAATCTATATGTACGCGTTATGACCATAGTAAGGCTATCAAATTCAGTACATATGGCCTGTGCACAAGCAATGTTTCAGCCAATGAACCTCCGGGTAACCCGGAGGTCCATTGGCAGAAACATTGCCCGTGTTTGCTGTGAGTAACCAGGAGAACCTGTCGTGCTTTGGATGCCACTCGATGTAGCAATTGCGCGCAATTCCTATGCGCAATTAAGCCTAGATAAGCGTACAGATCATGACAGGACTTCTAGTTTTAACTATATAATAAAACTGACCACCTACTGTTTATGTTTAGGTGTCGGAACTATCAAAGCTTTTACTCGCGGTTTACAGTCGCTCGCGAAAATTTTAATTTCCTTGCAGTCACTAATGAGATAAGTCTGCTACCTTGTCATGAAGTAGGTATTCTCTTTTCATATTCAATTGTTTTGGAAACAATTCTCTTGGAGACAATCAAAATAAAAGTGGTCTTCTTTACAAGTCTCACATTATTACTCTGCACTATCTACCTTTTCCGAGGTGATAAAAAACACTCCACCCACCTTGTGGTATGTTGTTGTTTTTTTCTAATGCAGTGGTGGACTAGCCGATCAACAGATGCCTTGACAGCCCTGAGATGGTGTGATCGCTGGCCCGTTTTAAGCAGAATTCATTACGTTTTTTTTCCAAATGTATCTTCATATTGAAGTTCCTCGTGAACATTTGGCTTCTTGATACTGGGGACGACGGAAGGTACAACCAATTAAATGGTTTGGTGTGTCAAACGTTGACGTTACTGATATAAATAGTTTGGTCTATTGCTGATGCATTCGGCCCATTCAGGTTGTCCCAAATCTGTGTGATTGAAAACGTAGGCCAAGATAATCAGATTTGAATCAGATTTGAGTAGTAGTGCTCGCACCTTTCACCCTTAGGTTGGGTGATCTGGGGGAGGGGGAACTTAGAGAGTGACATCATAGTCACATGACCCAGCGACGCCATATTTGGTCGTCATGGAAACCTGCGTAAGCGGCCATGTTGTTACGTCGTGACCATAGTAATATGTGGTGTCAAAGCGCATTCGCAGCGCGTGATGTTAGTGTGATACGTGTTTCCGTCGTCCATTTTATATACTGGAAGTCGCCATCTTGGTATCTATGGCGACATGGGGTTGTTGTGTGAGCCAACTCCCTCTAATAGGACGGGCGTGTTCAGAGGATATCTTTGATTCAATGGAAGTATGACTAATTACCATAAATAACCCGAATCTACCCCAAATCACCAAAAACGGTCTAAAATCACAGAAACGGATTTGGCGAAGCCCTCATCTAGAGTTAATAAGAGTGCCACGTAGTTCTATAGGGCCTTAACTAGAAGTTGGGTGTGTTTGGAGGATGAGTTTCGTTGGATGGTGTAAATCTAATCACCACAAATAATCCGACAGTTACCTAAAGATTACAAAACATCACCAAAACGGACTATATTTCGTTCAGTTCCTTCAGCCCCTTTATTTCAAATACGTAACTATATTTTAATGAGTTCTTACCCGCACTGATCTATATTTAGTAACGTCATTAACTAACCCCCCAGCTAACCACTTGGTCCTTTTAGTTTCCCATAAATCTATTGTGGAACAGATTCTTACGCTGAATTTTTAATAACTGCCTTAACGGACCCCTAACCAAGTTTAGGGCGCTACTCTATTTTTGTGAGTGCCTACGCTCATGGATCTTTTATTAGTAACTTCTTTAACTGACCTTCTAACTGTATGATTTTTAATAATCGACCTAATAGATTTAATGGGGGTGTGGGGGGCTCAGTCGGTAGAGGAGCAGGCTGCAAGCCGAGAGGTCCTCGGTTCGAATCCTACCTGCGGCAACCGCGTTGTGTCCTTGAGCAAGAGACTTCACCACCATTGCCCACGTGGGGGCGCGGTGGCGTTGTGTACTAAGGCGTACTGCACGTCGATGGTGCACCTGTCTTCAACCAATGCTAACCCTGCTAGTTTGGAGTTAGTATTTTGAGGAGCCGACAGTTGCTCGCCGTGGCTCTTTGGTTCTCTCCGGGCATTCCGGCTTTCTCCACCCGTAAAACTGTCGTGGTCATGATTAGCCATTGTGCAGAAATATGTGACCCTAAACACCAATAAATAAATTTAATGAGGATTTAGACCGCATCCAATTGACCAATGAAATAACAGAATAGACGACCAGTGAAAATTTTATTTTCTATTATTTTACAATAGAAAAGTACATTGTATTTCTTTTTCCATACACTTCTACGTCAATTTTCTATTTTTCCGACTTGAACCCGTAATCCTATGGAAAAAAACACAAACTCCTATCCGGAATCAATAAGTCGATATAAAAACGTTGCGACGTCGTGATGTTTTCAAAAACGTCCGTCTCCTACAGATAAATTCTAACGTCAGGTCATTCTGTCTGGCACCTTCGAGCTCAATGCTTCGCTAGAGAGTTTTATATAGCAATTTTGCCTTTCCAAATATTTTATAAAGATGGAAACTGGTGCTGGTACTGCTCCTGTGTCCAGTACAAAGACTGATGTTTAGGCCTGCGACGACCGTGGGAAGACCTTTACCAATATTTATACCCAGACCTGCAATCGGAGAAATACCAATGGAGAGAAGAAGACGTACGGCTGCACCGATTTTAACAAGACCTTTACTAAGGAAGACAAGCTAGGCGAACATCTAAAGAAATGTCCGTGGAGCTATACACAAGTGCCATATCGATTAACCTATTCCCACGCTTATGTCGTTCTGTGTTTATTACACGCCTTCACGTATATAAAAACAATTACGAGAAGGACACTCAGCAAATCATTTGACAACTATCAACACAAAGAACATTTTATCACAACAAGATTTTTGAGGAGAACCCGTGTTATTATTTTCTCCCTTGAGTTCTAATGTGGTCTCTGTGCCTACTGCCACATAGTACACATTGGAACTCAGGGGGCGAGTTTCAGCTATCGCTAGCGATTCATTTGCGTTGCGCGATTTATAGAAAATTCCAGTGAAATGTCGCTTCTGTTTAAAAATACTGCTTCAACGATTTCTGTTCCGCACATATGGGAAACAAATTTTCCTTTTTTCACATGGTTTAGTATTTCTGTAGATGAGTACAGGCGTGTAATAAATTACAAGATGAATTTTCAAGATGATGATGATGATGATGATGATGATGATGATGATGATGATGATGAATTTCGAAAACTCTCTGCAGTTTGATTACAGTAAACCTTACTGCGTATTTGTTGAGTAAATCGTACCAATCCATTTCCGTTTTTAGCTCATCTTGACAAAGTCAAGCTGAGCTAATCTCATCGCTCTCTGTCCGTCGTACGACATCCATCGTCAACACCATGTTTTGGTCTTCTCCTCCAAAACCACTGGTCCAATTCAAGTGACAGTTTGTGTCAGTGATGGTCCCGAAGGGGCATCGCATTTGTGTTCACCTCAACATGCCCAGCCCCATAGGGAGGAAGTGGGAGGAAATGCTCCAAAATATTTTTAAAATCTTCTTCTCATGAACCAGTGGGTACACTGTCTTGATATTTGTTATGGAGCTTCCTTTTGAGGTGTAGACTGAAGTTTGTCCAAACGAAGTTCGTGAAGCAATATTTAGCTTTGTAATGGGAGGGGTAAGATTTTTGGCCCCGCCCAAAATTTGTATTTTCCGAACCGATGGTACAATTTGAACCAAATTTGGTATGTGGTATTATTGGGTCATAAGTACTTGACTCATGCCAAAAAGACCATGGGAACTAAAAATAGAAATATTTTCCAATATTTCCCAAACCACACGGAACAGATAGCTGTTATTTGGTATGAAGCATCCTTACGGACCATTAGAATTGAACGGTAAAAACAAACTGCTATCGGTTATATTAGCGTGTTCTGTAGTGGGCATGGAATCTTTTGATGTTCGGTATACAGCATTCATAATGTGGTCAGATACGAGTGTGTTAAAACAAAGCCCATTGGTTCATATTTGGGCTCAATACAGAAGACCGAATTTTTAACTTAGGGTAATATGGGGAATATTCTTTAAAAATCTTTTTCTTCAGAACCACTAATCAGAATCTTTTAATGTTTGGTTTACATCATTGTTATGAGGATCAGATTCAAGATTGTTCAAACCAACTTCCCAGGTTAATATTTGGGCTTAGTACGGAAGCCTAAATTTTAACTTAGTTCAATATGGGGATAAGTTTTGAAAATCTTCTTCTTCAGATCCACCAGTCAGAATGCTTTCATATTTGGTATACAGCATCTGTAGAGGGGGGAGGGGGGGGGGGGTGGGGCAGATTCATGTTTGTTCAATTTGAGTTCCTGGGTTAATATTTGGGCTCCATATGGGAATCTGAAATTTAACTTTCTTCAAAAACTTTCTTCTTCAGATCCACTCGTCAGAATGCATTCATATTTGGTATACAACATGTCTTGGGGGGTCAGATTCAAGTTTGTTTAACTCGGATCCGTAGGTTAATATTAATGCTCGCTATGGTAGCCCAAATTTTAACTTAGTGCAATATGAAGAAATTTCCTTAAAATTTCTCTTCTTCAGACCCGACAGTCAGAATGCTTTCATATTTGGTACTCTACATCTCTAGGGAAGTCAGATTCAACTTTGTTCAAACCGAAAGCCTGAGTTAATATTTGGGCTCCCTATGGGGGGCCGGAATTGGCCATGTAGCTGAAGAATTAGAAATTTTGTATTCAGTGCCCTCTAGAGGTGTGTAACTAAGATTAATCCACATAGGTTGTATCAAGGGGCTTCATAGGGGAGCTCTACATTTTACATTATGATCAACTGAAGAAAACTCATGGAGACTCCCGTGTAGGACTTCGGAGACTCCCATATAGGACTTCGGAGATTCCCATATAGGACTTCGGAGACTCCCATATAGGACTTCGGAGACTCCCATGTTGGACTTTGGAGACTCCCATGTAGGACTTCGGAGACTCCCATGTGGGACTTCGGAGACTCCCATGTGGGACTTCGGAGACACCCATATTGGGCTCCAGAGACTCGCATGTAGGACTTCGGAGACTCCCATGTAGGACTTAGGAGACTCCCATATAGGACTTCGGATACTCCCATGTAGGACTTTGGAGACTCCCATATAGGACTTCGGAGACTCCCACGTGGGACTTCGGAGACACTCATATTGGGCTCCAGAGACTCGCATGTAGGACTTCGGAGATTCCCATGTAGGACTTAGGAGACTCCCATATAGGACTTCGGATACTCCCATGTAGGACTTTGGAGACTCCCATATAGGACTTCGGAGACTCCCATGTGGGACTTCGGAGACACTCATATTGGGCTCCAGAGACTCGCATGTAGGACTTCGGAGATTCCCATGTAGGACTTAGGAGACTCCCATATAGGCCTTCGGATACTCCCATGTAGGACTTTGGAGACTCCCATATAGGACTTCGGAGACTCCCATATAGGACTTCGGATACTCCCATGTAGGACTTCGGCGACTCCCATATAGGACTCCAGAGACTCCCATGTAGGACTTCGGAGACTCCCATGTAGGACTTCGGAGACTCCCCTATAGGACTTCGGAGACCCCCATGTAGGACTTCGGAGACTCCCATATAGGACTTACAGAACTTTAACGAAATCATGCCATATAGGACTTTTTAAGGGAAACTATCGGCTACCAAGAATCCATTACGGATACTCATTTAGGAATTTTAGGCCTTCCTAACAGTATTTCAGAAACAAAATATATCACCCACCGAAGCTGTTTTTCTGTTTAGTTGACATCGTTTAGTTAATATTTATGGTTGGCTGTACATGTACTCTTGAAAAGTTTTCTTCATTATTATGGTTATTCTTCAATCTTCAAATGTTGTTATTCCGATCTCTAGTGGAAAGGTGCTGGTTCTGTCTTCTAAAATTATGCGGTTCGGGTAGAAATACGACAGTCCATCACTCATTTGTGTATAAGTGTATATGATGTTGTCGTTGACAACAAATTCTCAGCTCATGCCACTATCAGGCTTCCTCGTCTTCAAAACATCCACGTACTTCGCTTTCGTCAAGTCGTTATGGCGATTGCTGATCCCTTTGCATCTGCACTTATTCGTGTCACCGAAGGAGTAATACGTTTCGCAACACAAACCAGCCAGGGCTTGTATTTCGACGTAATCCGAGAATCATTCACGCAAAGATTCGTGCAACAAAGCCAGCGAGAATCCACGTAGATTCTCGCTGCATCTTTGCTGGGATTCTCGTGAAAAGAACTGAGTCAACTTAAACCTTTACCTAACATAGCAGCAGATAATTAATCAATGCAGAGCTAACATAACCTGAACTATCAGGGCACTGTGTCAATAAAATTGTACAAATATAGCTGTCATTGGAACAGGCTCGCTGAGCCGGTTCCAATGGCATCCGTATGTGTAAGGTTTTATTGATATACATTTGTATGATGTTTATTTTTTTTAAAGATTATCAAATTCAGTTTATATTTTAAAAATTAAAAATTTGTGTTGGTTAAAGGGCTAACATGTGTTATCAGTATACAACAGGGGTTCAACATGGTGACCTAAAGGGATCCTGGGACACTCATAGATATGAATTATCGCAAACATTTTCGCGAGAAAGCAAAGGGATATCCCAGATCTACATGAACTGTAAGACCTGCCCACAATGCAGGTTTCTTGCCATTCCATCGTGAACAGGCCAAGATTCCCCCAGTCATAACGTTTTCTCTCTCTCGGCAACACACATCAGTGACCGTCCATTCGTTGCCTTCTAGTTTTATCTTCGTATACTCATCTCTGTGGAATTCATAACACTCAGATGGAGATCACTTGTTATGCGCTCTATAAATCTGTAATCTTTTCTCTGGTTTCACTATGCCGTCTAGATGCGCTCTGTAAATCTGTAATCTTTTCTCCGGTTTAACTATGCCGTCTAGATGCGGTCTGTAAATCTGTAATCTTTTCTCTGGTTTCACTATGCCGTCTAGATGCGCTCTATAAATCTGTAATCTTTTCTCTGGTTTCACTGGTGCCTTCCAGATGCGCTCTATAAATCTGTAATCTTTTCTCAGGTTTCACTGATGCCGTCTAGGTGCGCTCTATAAATCTGTAATCTTTTCTCTGGTTTCACTGATGCCTTCCCGATGCGCTATATAAATCTGTAATCTTTTCTCTGGTTTCAGTATGCCGTCTAGATGCGCTCTATAAATCTGTAATCTTTTCTCTTGTTTCACTGATGCCGTCTAGATTCGCTCTATAAATCTGTGATCTTTTCCCAGGTTTCACTGATGCCGTCTAGATGCGCTCTATAAATCTGTAATCTTTTCACTGGTTTAACTATGCCGTCTAGATGCGGTCTGTAAATCTGTAATCTTTTCTCTGGTTTCACTATGCCGCCTAGATGCGCTCTATAAATCTGTAATCTTTTCTCTGGTTTCACTATGCCGTCTAGATGCGCTCTGTAAGTCTGTAATCTTTTCTCTGGTTTAAGTATGCCGCCTAGATGCGGTCTGTAAATCTGTAATCTTTTCTCTGGTTTCACTATGCCGTCTAAATGCGCTCTATAAATCTGTAATTTTTTTTCTGGTTTAACTATACCGTCTAGATGCGCTCTATAAATCTGTAATCTTTTCTTTGGTTTCACTATGCTGTCTAGATGCGCTCTGTAAATCTGTAATCTTTTCTCTGGTTTAACTATGCCGTCTAGATGCGGTCTGTAAATCTGTAATCTTTTTTCTGGTTTCACTATGCCGTCTAGATGCGCTCTATAAATCTGTAATTTTTTCTCTGGTTTCACTGATGCCTTCTAGATGCGCTCTGTAAATCTGTAATCTTTTCTCTCCGGTTTCACGGATGCCGTCTAGATGCGCTCTATGAATCTGTAATCTTTTCTCTGGTTTCACTGATGCCGTCTAGATGCGCTCTATAAATCTGTAATTAATCTTTTCTCTGGTTTTACTATGCCGTCTAGTTGCGCTCTATAAATCCGTGATCTTTTCTCTGGTTTCACTATGCAGTCCAGATGCGCTCTATAAATCTGTAATATTTTCTCTGTTTTCACTATGCCGTCTAGATGCGCTCTATAAATCTGTAATCTTTTCTCTTGTTTCACTGATGCCGTCTAGATGCGCTCTATAAGTCTGTAATTAATCTTTTCTCTGGTTTCACTATGCCGTCTGGATGCGCTCAATAAATCTAATCTTTTCTCCGGTTTCACTGATGCCGTCTTGATGCGCTCTATAAATCTGTAATCTTTTCTCTGGTTTCACTATGCCGTCCAGATGCGCTCTATAAATCTGTAATCTTTTCTCTGGTTTTACTGATGCCGTCTTGATGCACTCTACAAATCTGTAATCTTTTCTCTGGTTTCACTGTGCCGTCTAGATGCGCTCTGTAAATCTGTAATCTTTTCTCTGGTTTCTCTGATGCCGTCTAGATGCGCTCAATAAATCTGTAATCTTTTCTCTGTTTTCACTATGCCGACTAGATGCGCTCTATAAATCTGTAATCCTTTCTCTGGTTTCACTGATGCCGTCTAGATGCGCTCTATAAATCTGTAATTAATCTTTTCTCTGGTTTCACTATGCCGTCTAGTTGCGCTCTATAAATCTGTAATCTTTTCTCCGGTTTCACTGATGCCGTCTTGATGCGCTCTATAAATCTGTGATCTTTTCTCTGGTTTCACTATGCCGTCTAGATGCGCTCTATAAATCTGTAATCTTTTCTCTGGTTTCACTGATGCCGTCTTGATGCGCTCTATAAATCTGTAATCTTTTCTCTGGTTTCACTATGCCGTCTAGATGCGCTCTATAAATCTGTATCTTTTCTCTGGCTTCAATGATGCCGTCTAGATGCGCTCTATAAATCTGTAATCTTTTCTCTGGTTTCACTGATGCCGTCTACAGTTAAAACGAGAAGTCCTGTCACGAACTGTGTGCTTATCTAGGCTTAATTGCGCGTTGGAATTGCGCGCAATTGCCATATCGAATGGCATCAAAAGCACGGCAGGTTTTCCCGGTTACTCATAGCAAACACATGCAATGTTTCTGCCAATGGACCTCCGGGTTATCCGGAGGTCCATTGGCTGAAACATTGCCTGTGCACATGTCATATGTACAGAATATGATAGCTTTAATTGGGCCATAACGCGCACATTATCGCGCATATCAACATGCTATTTGTGCGCATTTCATGACAGGACTTCTAGTTTTAACTGTAGATGCGCTCTGTAAATCTGTAATATTTTCTCTGGTTTCACTGATGCCGTCTATGGATGGTGAAGAGGTACATAGATTCGCAAAATCTGTGTTCATTTCAGCATATTCGAAACCTTGGCGGTTGACAAAGGTATCGATGACATCATAATAGCCACAATAGAACTGAAGCATCAGAAATTTCGCATGCTAGTACACAAAGAACCCTATGTAGATTGACATATCTAACTTGACACTCTTGCTGTTGAGTTCTACTTCATACAGTATTTCATTTAACCCTTTACCCAACGCAGACGATATCAAAATTTATTATTTTAAATATCATTTTTTTATTTTTTTCAAAAATTTCAACAAAACCATATCATGTGACCCCTCTTTGGAACGAGCTCGTTCCAAAGACGGGTCACATGATATGGTTTTGTTGAAATTTTTCGAAAAATAATATTTTTTCAGCTGATGAATTTGTATATTACGCGGGCGGATGCGGGCGATTCGTTGGGTAAAGGGTTAAGGGATTCAGTGCCCCGAAGGACATGCCATTTATAACATTTACAACTTCTTCTTTTCGGACACTTCCGTACCTTTATCTTCCAATAGTTCAAGCACCGCTTGGGATGGATGGCACACACCGCCAACATACATCGTTCTTGTTAACGTTCACATATATTCTGTGAGATCTCTGGACTAGTCTGGCAACAACTTAGTTATCATCATTCTTAACAAGCTCTCACACTTGAATGTTTTCTTAAAACATTTTTCCTCGCCGGGTAATTTATGCTAAGGTTATTCATTCTTCGGTTTCTTCGTATTCTTGATGTACTCGGCATTTGTTTATTAATTATGTATTGGGGTTTAACGACACATTCGACAGCCAGGGTCACCTCGTGTCGGACAGTTTTACGGGTGGAGGAAGCCGGAGTACCATTGAGAACTACCGAGCAACAGCGAACAACTGTCAGGCTCCCCGGGATACTAACTCCACACAAGCAGGGTTAGCATTGGTTGAAGACATGTGTGTACTATCGACGTGTAGTACGTCTTAGTACACAACGTCACCGTGCCCCGACGTGGGCAATGGGGGTGAAGTGTCTTGCCCAAGAGCACAACGTGGTTGCCGCAGGTGGGATTCGAACCGAAGACCTCTCGGCTTGTAGCCTGCACCTCTACCTACCGAACCACCGCACCCCCACCCCCCCCTCCCCCGATGTACATGGCGTAAGTAGTACAATTGAGGTTGTGTGCCGTTGAATCAAACCATAAAAGCTGGGCATCTGAAGATGCACCGATGTAGTCATAAGAAAACTGGCGTTGTTCATCTTTCACTTAAGCATTCACTGCTTTATTTCGGAGGATATAGTCGAGAAGATCTTCTATTACTCCAGTCGGGGGGGGGGGGGGGGGGGTCTTTCAACTTATCCACGCAGAAGGTAACGTAGGCATCTCTCTCTTCTGGCGGTGTGGTGTTTGGTCGTTTCAGCTTGGTCTATTTCAGGTTATCTTTTACCATAACATCATCTAGGAAATCTTCAAAATCTTCTTGGCAGCATACGAGGTGTGGAACATTAAGTACCCTGGAGTTGTATTGAGATGCGTGGCTCACCGGTCTCATTGTGCCCCAGGTCAAACCCCAAGCTGATATTAATCTTAAATCTCAGCAGCTGTGGCAGAAATACGATGTTTATCATTTCTTCGGGTTCACATCGTTGATCCGGTAGTTGTATGGGTCCTAGATACTTTTATTCATCACTTGGTGGTACGAACACTTCTCCAGTTCGTCCCCTGAGTTCCAATGTGATCTATGTGCCAGTAGGCACATAGAACACATTGGAACTAAGGGGACGAGTTGTCTTGGAACACGGTTATCAGCACATAAGTTTCTTCTTTTGTTATTAAATCCGATCAAAATCGATCGGATCAACATCATAACAGGCGGCCATCGGTGATCCTTTCTTTGGTTCAATACTCTTCCTTTTAGCAGTTGCGGGAATAGGTCGGTGGACGACGCCCTGGTGCCGGTTAAATGGGGTAGTTGGCTAAGCTCCTGGTCGCATTAGACACAGGTATTTATAACTCTCCAGTCATTTCTGCAGACATATGTTGGTCTAGCTTTCCTAGTGAAGGTCTTGTTACGAGTAGTGCAATAGTACGTCTTCTTCTTCTCGCCATGGGTATTGCTCCGTTGGTGGTTTAGGATACAAATATCGGTAAAGGTCTTACCACAGTCGTTGCCAGCACAAACATCGGTCCAGGCACCGGACACAGCAGTAGTAGCAGCATCAGTCTCCATCTTCGTAAAATATTTTCAAAATCAAAATTGCTATTGAAAACTCTCAAGCGAGGTTTTCAGTTCGAAGGTTCGAAACAGAATGACGTCAAAACGTTTTTGTCATCGCCACCTCTTTGATTCTCGGTGAGATTTCGTTTGTCTTCCACAGAATTACGGGCTAAAGTCTGGCAATTAGGAAATTAATATAGAAGACAGAATTACTGGCTAAAGTCTGGCTATTAGGAAATTAATATAGAAGACAGAATTACGGGCTAAAGTCTGGCAAGTAGGAAATTAATATGGAAGACAGAATTACGGGCTAAAGTCTGGCAATTAGGAAATTAATATAGAAGACAGAATTATGGGCTAACGTCTGGAAATTAGGAAATTAATATAGAAGACAGAATTACGGGCTAAAGTCTGGAAATTACGAAATTAATATAGAAGACAGAATTACGGGCTAAAGTCTGGCAATTAAGAAATTAATATAGAAGACAGAATTTCGGGCTAAAGTCTGGCAATTAGGAAATTAATATAGAAGACAGAATTACGGGCTAAAGTCTGGCAATTAGGAAATTAATATAGAAGACAGAATTACGGGCTAAAGTCTGGCTATTAGGAAATTAATATAGAAGACAGGATTACGGGCTAAAGTCTGGCAATTAGGAAATTAATATAGAAGACAGAATTACGGGCTAACGTCTGGAAATTAGGAAATTAATATAGAAGACAGAATTACGGGCTAAAGTCTGGCAATTAAGAAATTAATATAGAAGACAGAATTTCGGGCTAAAGTCTGGCAATTAGGAAATTAATATGGAAGACAGAATTACGGGCTAAAGTCTGGCAATTAGGAAATTAATATAGAAGACAGAATTACGGGCTAACGTCTGGAAATTAGGAAATTAATATAGAAGACAGAATTACGGGCTAAAGTCTGGCAATTAGGAAATTAATATAGAAGACAGAATTACGGGCTAAAGTTTGGCAATTAAGAAATTAATATAGAAGACAGAATTTCGGGCTAAAGTCTGGCAATTAGGAAATTAATATAGAAGACAGAATTACGGGCTAAAGTCTGGCAATTAGGAATTTAATATAGAAGACAGAATTACGGGCTAAAGTCTGACTATTAGGAAATTAATATAGAAGACAGGATTACGGGCTAAAGTCTGGCAATTAGGAAATTAATATAGAAGACAGAATTACGGGCTAAAGTCTGGCAATGAGGAAATTAATATAGAAGATAGAATTACGGGTTAAAGTCTGGCAATTAAGAAATTAATATAGACGACAGAATTTCGGGCTAATGTCTGTCAATTAGGAGATTAATATAGAAGACAGAATTACGGGCTAAAGTTTGGCAATTAGGAAATTAATATAGAAGACAGACTTACGGGCTAAAGTCTGGAAATTAGAAAATCAATATAGAAGACAGACTTATGGCCTAAAGTCTGGCAATTAGGAAATTAATATAGAAGACAGACTTACGGGATAAAGTCTGGCAATTAGGAAATTAATGTAGAAGACAGAATTATGGACTAAAGTCTGGCAATTAGGAAATTAATATAGAAGGCAGAGTTACGGGCTGAAGTCTGGCTATTAGGAAATTAATATAGAAGACAGTATTACGGGCTAAAGTCTGGCAATTAGGAAATTAATATGGAAGACAGAATTACGGGCTAAAGTCTGGCAATAAGGAAATTAATATAGAAGACAGAATTACGGGCTAAAGTCTGGCAATTAGGAAATTAATATAGAAGACAGAATTACGGGTTAAAGTCTGGCAATTAAGAAATTAATATAGACGACAGAATTTCGGGCTAAAGTCTGTCAATTAGGAAATTAATATAGAAGACAGAATTACCGGCTAAAGTTTGGCAATTAGGAAATTAATATAGAAGACAGACTTACGGGCTAAAGTTTGGCAATTAGGAAATTAATATAGAAGACAGAATTACGGGCTAAAGTCTGGCAATTAGGAAATTAATATAGAAGACAGAATTACGTGCTAAAGTCTGGCTATTAGGAAATTAATATAGAAGGCAGAATTACGGGCTAAAGTCTGGCAATTATGAAATTAATATAGAAGACAGAATTACGGGCTAAAGTCTGGCAATTAGGAAATTAATATAGAAGACAAAATTACGGGCTAACGTCTGGAAATTAGGAAATTGATACAGAAGACTGAATTACGGGCTAAAGTCTGGCAATTAGGAAATTAATATGGAAGACAGAATTACGGGCTAAAGTCTGACAATTAGGAAATTAATATGGAAGACAGAATTACGGGCTAAAGTCTGGCAATTAGGAAATTAATATAGAAGACAGAATTACGGGCTAAAGTCTGGCAATTAGGAAATTAATATTGAAGACAGAATTACGGGCTAAAGTCTGGCAATTAGGAAATTAATATAGAAGACAGAATTACGGGCTAAAGTCTGACAATCAGGAAATTAATATAGAAGACAGAATTACAGGCTAACGTCTGGAAATCAGGAAATTAATATAGAAGACAGAATTACGGGCTAAAGTCTGGCAATTAGGAAATTAATATGGAAGACAGAATTACGGGCTAAAGTCTGGCAATTAGGAAATTAATATAGAAGACCGAATTACAGGCTAAAGTCTGGCAATTGGGAAATTAATATACAAGACAGAATTACGGGTTAAAGTCTGGCAATTAAGAAATTAATATAGACGACAGAATTTCGGGCTAAAGTCTGTCAATTAGGAAATTAATATTGAAGACAGAATTACGGGCTAAAGTTTGGCAATTAGGACATTAATACAGAAGACAGACTTACGGGCTAAAGTTTGGCAATTAGGAAATTAATATAGAAGACAGAATTACGGGCTAAAGTCTGGCAATTAGGAATTTAATATAGAAGACAGAATTACGGGCTAAAGTCTGGCAATTAGGAAATTAATATAGAAGACAGAATTACGGGCTAAAGCCTGGCAATTAGGAAATTAATATAGAAGACAGAATTACGGACTAAAGTCTGGCAATTAGGAAATTAATATAGAAGATAGAACTACGGGCTAAAGTCTGGCAATTAGGAAATCAATATAGAAGACAGACTTATGGCCTAAAGTCTGGCAATTAGGAAATTAATATAGAAGACAGACTTACGGGATAAAGTCTGGCAATTAGGAAATTAATATAGAAGACAGAATTACGGGATAAAGTCTGGCAATTAGGAAATTAATATAGAAGACAGACTTACGGGATAAAGTCTGGCAATTAGGAAATTAATATAGAAGACAGAATTACGGGCTGAAGTCTGGCTATTAGGAAATTAATATAGAAGACAGAATTTCGGGCCAAAGTCTGGCAATTAGGAAATTAATATAGAAGACAGAATTACGGGCTAAAGTCTGGCAATTAGGAAATTAATATAGAAGACAGAATTACGGGCTAAAGTCTGGCAATTAGGAAATTAATATAGAAGACAGAATTACGGGCTAATGTCTGGCAATTAGGAAATTAATATAGAAGACAGAATTACAGGCTAACGTCTGGAAATTAGGAAATTAATATAGAAGACAGAATTACGGGCTAACATCTGGAAATTAGGAAATTAATATGGAAGACAGAATTACGGGCTAGAGTCTGGCAATTAGGAAATTAATATAGAAGACAGAATTACGGGCAAACGTTTGGCAATTAGGAAATTAATATAGAAGACAGAATTACGGGCTAAAGTCTGGCAATTAGGAAATTAATATAGAAGACAGAATTACGGGTTAAAGTCTGGCAATTAAGAAATTAATATAGACGACAGAATTTCGGGCTAAAGTCTGTCAATTAGGAAATTAATATAGAAGACAGAATTACGGGCTAAAGTTTGGCAATTAGGAAATTAATATAGAAGACAGACTTACGGGCTAAAGTTTGGCAATTAGGAAATTAATATAGAAGACAGAATTACGGGCTAAAGTCTGGCAATTTGGAAATTAATATAGAAGACAGAATTACGGGCTAAAGACTGGCTATTAGGAAATTAATATAGAAGACAGAATTACGGGCTAAAGTCAGGCAATTAGGAAATTAATATAGAAGCCAGAATTACGGGCTAAAGTCTGGCAATTAGGAAATTAATAAAGAAGACAGAATTACGGGCTAACGTCTGGAAATTAGGAAATTGATATAGAAGACAGAATTACGGGCTAACGTCTGGAAATTAGGAAATGAATATAGAAGACAGAATTACGGGCTAACATCTTGAAATTAGGAAATTAATATGGAAGACAGAATTACGGGCTAAAGTCTGGCAATTAGGAAATTAATATAGAAGACAGAATTACGGGCAAAAGTCTGGCAATTAGGAAATTAATATGGAAAACAGAATTACGGGCTAAAGTCTGGCAATTAGGAAATTAATATAGAAGACAGAATTACGGGCTAAAGTCTGGCAATTTGGAAATTAATATAGAAGACAGAATTACGGGCTAAAGTCTGGCAATTAGGAAATTAATATAGAAGACAGAATTACGGGCTAAAGTTTGGCAATTAAGAAATTAATATAGAAGACAGAATTTCGGGCTAAAGTCTGGCAATTAGGAAATTAATATAGAAGACAGAATTACGGGCTAAAGTCTGGCAATTAGGAAATTAATATGGAAGACAGAATTACGGACTAAAGTCTGGCAATTAGGAAATTAATATAGAAGGCAGAGTTACGGGCTAACGTCTGGAAATTAGGAAATTAATATAGAAGACAGTATTACGGGCTAAAGTCTGGCAATTGGGAAATTAATATGGAAGACAGCATTACGGGCTAAAGTCTGGCAATGAGGAAATTAATATAGAAGATAGAATTACGGGTTAAAGTCTGGCAATTAAGAAATTAATATAGACGACAGAATTTCGGGCTAATGTCTGTCAATTAGGAGATTAATATAGAAGACAGAATTACGGGCTAAAGTTTGGCAATTAGGAAATTAATATAGAAGACAGACTTACGGGCTAAAGTCTGGAAATTAGAAAATCAATATAGAAGACAGACTTATGGCCTAAAGTCTGGCAATTAGGAAATTAATATAGAAGACAGACTTACGGGATAAAGTCTGGCAATTAGGAAATTAATGTAAAAGACAGAATTATGGACTAAAGTCTGGCAATTAGGAAATTAATATAGAAGGCAGAGTTACGGGCTGAAGTCTGGCTATTAGGAAATTAATATAGAAGACAGTATTACGGGCTAAAGTCTGGCAATTAGGGAATTAATATGGAAGACAGAATTACGGGCTAAAGTCTGGCAATAAGGAAATTAATATAGAAGACAGAATTACGGGCTAAAGTCTGGCAATTAGGAAATTAGTATAGAAGACAGAATTACGGGTTAAAGTCTGGCAATTAAGAAATTAATATAGACGACAGAATTTCGGGCTAAAGTCTGTCAATTAGGAAATTAATATAGAAGACAGAATTACCGGCTAAAGTTTGGCAATTAGGAAATTAATATAGAAGACAGACTTACGGGCTAAAGTTTGGCAATTAGGAAATTAATATAGAAGACAGAATTACGGGCTAAAGTCTGGCAATTAGGAAATTAATATAGAAGACAGAATTACGGGCTAATGTCTGGCAATTAGGAAATTAATATAGAAGACAGAATTACAGGCTAACGTCTGGAAATTAGGAAATTAATATAGAAGACAGAATTACGGGCTAACATCTGGAAATTAGGAAATTAATATGGAAGACAGAATTACGGGCTAAAGTCTGGCAATTAGGAAATTAATATAGAAGACAGAATTACGGGTAAACGTCTGGCAATTAGGAAATTAATATAGAAGACAGAATTACGGGCTAAAGTCTGGCAATTAGGAAATTAATATAGAAGATAGAATTACGGGCTAAAGTCTGGCAATTAGGAAATTAATATAGAAGACAGAATTACGGGCTAAAGTCTGGCAATTTGGAAATTAATATAGAAGACAGAATTACGGGCTAAAGTCTGGCAATTAGGAAATTAATATAGAAGACAGAATTACGGGCTAAAGTCTGGCAATTTGGAAATTAATATAGAAGACAGAATTACGGGCTAAAGTCTGGCAAATAGGAAATTAATATAGAAGACAGAATTACGGGCTAAAGTCTGGCAATTAGGAAATTAATATAGAAGACAGAATTACGGACTAAAGTCTGGCAATTAGGAAATTAATATAGAAGGCAGAGTTACGGGCTAACGTCTGGAAATTAGGAAATTAATATAGAAGACAGTATTACGGGCTAAAGTCTGGCAATTGGGAAATTAATATGGAAGACAGCATTACGGGCTAAAGTCTGGCAATTAGGAAATTAATATAGAAGACAGAATTACGGGCTAAAGTTTGGCAATTAGGAAATTAATATAGAAGACAGAATTACGGGTTAAAGTCTGGCAATTAAGAAATTAATATAGACGACAGAATTTCGGGCTCAAGTCTGTCAATTAGGAAATTAATATAGAAGACAGAATTACGGGCTAAAGTTTGGCAATTAGGAAATTAATATAGAAGACAGACTTACGGGCTAAAGTTTGGCAATTAGGAAATTAATATAGAAGACAGAATTACGGGCTAAAGTCTGGCAATAAGGAAATTAATATAGAAGACAGAATTACGGGCTAAAGTCTGGCAATTAGGAAATTAATATAGAAGACAGAATTACGGGTTAAAGTCTGGCAATTAAGAAATTAATATAGACGACAGAATTTCGGGCTAAAGTCTGTCAATTAGGAAATTAATATAGAAGACAGAATTACCGGCTAAAGTTTGGCAATTAGGAAATTAATATAGAAGACAGACTTACGGGCTAAAGTTTGGCAATTAGGAAATTAATATAGAAGACAGAATTACGGGCTAAAGTCTGGCAATTAGGAAATTAATATAGAAGACAGAATTACGGGCTAATGTCTGGCAATTAGGAAATTAATATAGAAGACAGAATTACAGGCTAACGTCTGGAAATTAGGAAATTAATATAGAAGACAGAATTACGGGCTAACATCTGGAAATTAGGAAATTAATATGGAAGACAGAATTACGGGCTAAAGTCTGGCAATTAGGAAATTAATATAGAAGACAGAATTACGGGCAAACGTCTGGCAATTAGGAAATTAATATAGAAGACAGAATTACGGGCTAAAGTCTGGCAATTAGGAAATTAATATAGAAGATAGAATTACGGGCTAAAGTCTGGCAATTAGGAAATTAATATAGAAGACAGAATTACGGGCTAAAGTCTGGCAATTTGGAAATTAATATAGAAGACAGAATTACGGGCTAAAGTCTGGCAATTAGGAAATTAATATAGAAGACAGAATTACGGGCTAAAGTCTGGCAATTTGGAAATTAATATAGAAGACAGAATTACGGGCTAAAGTCTGGCAATTAGGAAATTAATATAGAAGACAGAATTACGGGCTAAAGTCTGGCAATTAGGAAATTAATATAGAAGACAGAATTACGGACTAAAGTCTGGCAATTAGGAAATTAATATAGAAGGCAGAGTTACGGGCTAACGTCTGGAAATTAGGAAATTAATATAGAAGACAGTATTACGGGCTAAAGTCTGGCAATTGGGAAATTAATATGGAAGACAGCATTACGGGCTAAAGTCTGGCAATTAGGAAATTAATATAGAAGACAGAATTACGGGCTAAAGTCTGGCAATTAGGAAATTAATATAGAAGACAGAATTACGGGTTAAAGTCTGGCAATTAAGAAATTAATATAGACGACAGAATTTCGGGCTAAAGTCTGTCAATTAGGAAATTAATATAGAAGACAGAATTACGGGCTAAAGTTTGGCAATTAGGAAATTAATATAGAAGACAGACTTACGGGCTAAAGTTTGGCAATTAGGAAATTAATATAGAAGACAGAATTACGGGCTAAAGTCTGGCAATTTGGAAATTAATATAGAAGACAGAATTACGGGTTAAAGACTGGCTATTAGGAAATTAATATAGAAGACAGAATTACGGGCTAAAGTCAGGCAATTAGGAAATTAATATAGAAGCCAGAATTACGGGCTAAAGTCTGGCAATTAGGAAATTAATAAAGAAGACAGAATTACGGGCTAACGTCTGGAAATTAGGAAATTGATATAGAAGACAGAATTACGGGCTAACGTCTGGAAATTAGGAAATGAATATAGAAGACAGAATTACGGGCTAACATCTTGAAATTAGGAAATTAATATGGAAGACAGAATTACGGGCTAAAGTCTGGCAATTAGGAAATTAATATAGAAGACAGAATTACGGGCAAAAGTCTGGCAATTAGGAAATTAATATGGAAGACAGAATTACGGGCTAAAGTCTGGCAATTAGGAAATTAATATAGAAGATAGAATTACGGGCTAAAGTCTGGCAATTAGGAAATTAATATAGAAGACAGAATTACGGGCTAAAGTCTGGCAATTTGGAAATTAATATAGAAGACAGAATTACGGGCTAAAGTCTGGCAATTAGGAAATTAATATAGAAGACAGAATTACGGGCTAAAGTTTGGCAATTAAGAAATTAATATAGAAGACAGAATTTCGGGCTAAAGTCTGGCAATTAGGAAATTAATATAGAAGACAGAATTACGGGCTAAAGTCTGGCAATTAGGAAATTAATATGGAAGACAGAATTACGGACTAAAGTCTGGCAATTAGGAAATTAATATAGAAGGCAGAGTTACGGGCTAACGTCTGGAAATTAGGAAATTAATATAGAAGACAGTATTATGGGCTAAAGTCTGGCAATTGGGAAATTAATATGGAAGACAGCATTACGGGCTAAAGTCTGGCAATGAGGAAATTAATATAGAAGATAGAATTACGGGTTAAAGTCTGGCAATTAAGAAATTAATATAGACGACAGAATTTCGGGCTAATGTCTGTCAATTAGGAGATTAATATAGAAGACAGAATTACGGGCTAAAGTTTGGCAATTAGGAAATTAATATAGAAGACAGACTTACGGGCTAAAGTCTGGAAATTAGAAAATCAATATAGAAGACAGACTTATGGCCTAAAGTCTGGCAATTAGGAAATTAATATAGAAGACAGACTTACGGGATAAAGTCTGGCAATTAGGAAATTAATGTAGAAGACAGAATTATGGACTAAAGTCTGGCAATTAGGAAATTAATATAGAAGGCAGAGTTACGGGCTGAAGTCTGGCTATTAGGAAATTAATATAGAAGACAGTATTACGGGCTAAAGTCTGGCAATTAGGGAATTAATATGGAAGACAGAATTACGGGCTAAAGTCTGGCAATAAGGAAATTAATATAGAAGACAGAATTACGGGCTAAAGTCTGGCAATTAGGAAATTAATATAGAAGACAGAATTACGGGTTAAAGTCTGGCAATTAAGAAATTAATATAGACGACAGAATTTCGGGCTAAAGTCTGTCAATTAGGAAATTAATATAGAAGACAGAATTACCGGCTAAAGTTTGGCAATTAGGAAATTAATATAGAAGACAGACTTACGGGCTAAAGTTTGGCAATTAGGAAATTAATATAGAAGACAGAATTACGGGCTAAAGTCTGGCAATTAGGAAATTAATATAGAAGACAGAATTACGTGCTAAAGTCTGGCTATTAGGAAATTAATATAGAAGGCAGAATTACGGGCTAAAGTCTGGCAATTATGAAATTAATATAGAAGACAGAATTACGGGCTAAAGTCTGGCAATTAGGAAATTAATATAGAAGACAAAATTACGGGCTAACGTCTGGAAATTAGGAAATTGATACAGAAGACTGAATTACGGGCTAAAGTCTGGCAATTAGGAAATTAATATGGAAGACAGAATTACGGGCTAAAGTCTGACAATTAGGAAATTAATATGGAAGACAGATTTACGGGCTAAAGTCTGGCAATTAGGAAATTAATATAGAAGACAGAATTATGGGCTAAAGTCTGGCAATTAGGAAATTAATATTGAAGACAGAATTACGGGCTAAAGTCTGGCAATTAGGAAATTAATATAGAAGACAGAATTACGGGCTAAAGTCTGACAATCAGGAAATTAATATAGAAGACAGAATTACAGGCTAACGTCTGGAAATCAGGAAATTAATATAGAAGACAGAATTACGGGCTAAAGTCTGGCAATTAGGAAATTAATATGGAAGACAGAATTACGGGCTAAAGTCTGGCAATTAGGAAATTAATATAGAAGACAGAATTACAGGCTAAAGTCTGGCAATTGGGAAATTAATATACAAGACAGAATTACGGGTTAAAGTCTGGCAATTAAGAAATTAATATAGACGACAGAATTTCGGGCTAAAGTCTGTCAATTAGGAAATTAATATTGAAGACAGAATTACGGGCTAAAGTTTGGCAATTAGGACATTAATACAGAAGACAGACTTACGGGCTAAAGTTTGGCAATTAGGAAATTAATATAGAAGACAGAATTACGGGCTAAAGTCTGGCAATTAGGAATTTAATATAGAAGACAGAATTACGGGCTAAAGTCTGGCAATTAGGAAATTAATATAGAAGACAGAATTACGGGCTAAAGCCTGGCAATTAGGAAATTAATATAGAAGACAGAATTACGGACTAAAGTCTGGCAATTAGGAAATTAATATAGAAGATAGAACTACGGGCTAAAGTCTGGCAATTAGGAAATCAATATAGAAGACAGACTTATGGCCTAAAGTCTGGCAATTAGGAAATTAATATAGAAGACAGACTTACGGGATAAAGTCTGGCAATTAGGAAATTAATATAGAAGACAGAATTACGGGATAAAGTCTGGCAATTAGGAAATTAATATAGAAGACAGACTTATGGGATAAAGTCTGGCAATTAGGAAATCAATATAGAAGACAGAATTACGGGCTGAAGTCTGGCTATTAGGAAATTAATATAGAAGACAGAATTTCGGGCCAAAGTCTGGCAATTAGGAAATTAATATAGAAGACAGAATTACGGGCTAAAGTCTGGCAATTAGGAAATTAATATAGAAGACAGAATTACGGGCTAAAGTCTGGCAATTAGGAAATTAATATAGAAGACAGAATTACGGGCTAATGTCTGGCAATTAGGAAATTAATATAGAAGACAGAATTACAGGCTAACGTCTGGAAATTAGGAAATTAATATAGAAGACAGAATTACGGGCTAACATCTGGAAATTAGGAAATTAATATGGAAGACAGAATTACGGGCTAAAGTCTGGCAATTAGGAAATTAATATAGAAGACAGAATTACGGGCAAACGTCTGGCAATTAGGAAATTAATATAGAAGACAGAATTACGGGCTAAAGTCTGGCAATTAGGAAATTAATATAGAAGATAGAATTACGGGCTAAAGTCTGGCAATTAGGAAATTAATATAGAAGACAGAATTACGGGCTAAAGTCTGGCAATTTGGAAATTAATATAGAAGACAGAATTACGGGCTAAAGTCTGGCAATTAGGAAATTAATATAGAAGACAGAATTACGGGCTAAAGTCTGGCAATTTGGAAATTAATATAGAAGACAGAATTACGGGCTAAAGTCTGGCAATTAGGAAATTAATATAGAAGACAGAATTACGGGCTAAAGTCTGGCAATTAGGAAATTAATATAGAAGACAGAATTACGGACTAAAGTCTGGCAATTAGGAAATTAATATAGAAGGCAGAGTTACGGGCTAACGTCTGGAAATTAGGAAATTAATATAGAAGACAGTATTACGGGCTAAAGTCTGGCAATTGGGAAATTAATATGGAAGACAGCATAACGGGCTAAAGTCTGGCAATTAGGAAATTAATATAGAAGACAGAATTACGGGCTAAAGTCTGGCAATTAGGAAATTAATATAGAAGACAGAATTACGGGTTAAAGTCTGGCAATTAAAAAATTAATATAGACGACAGAATTTCGGGCTAAAGTCTGTCAATTAGGAAATTAATATAGAAGACAGAATTACGGGCTAAAGTTTGGCAATTAGGAAATTAATATAGAAGACAGACTTACGGGCTAAAGTTTGGCAATTAGGAAATTAATATAGAAGACAGAATTACGGGCTAAAGTCTGGCAATTTGGAAATTAATATAGAAGACAGAATTACGGGCTAAAGACTGGCTATTAGGAAATTAATATAGAAGACAGAATTACGGGCTAAAGTCAGGCAATTAGGAAATTAATATAGAAGCCAGAATTACGGGCTAAAGTCTGGCAATTAGGAAATTAATAAAGAAGACAGAATTACGGGCTAACGTCTGGAAATTAGGAAATTGATATAGAAGACAGAATTACGGGCTAACATCTGGAAATTAGGAAATGAATATAGAAGACAGAATTACGGGCTAACATCTTGAAATTAGGAAATTAATATGGAAGACAGAATTACGGGCTAAAGTCTGGCAATTAGGAAATTAATATAGAAGACAGAATTACGGGCAAAAGTCTGGCAATTAGGAAATTAATATGGAAGACAGAATTACGGGCTAAAGTCTGGCAATTAGGAAATTAATATAGAAGATAGAATCACGGGCTAAAGTCTGGCAATTAGGAAATTAATATAGAAGACAGAATTACGGGCTAAAGTCTGGCAATTTGGAAATTAATATAGAAGACAGAATTACGGGCTAAAGTCTGGCAATTAGGAAATTAATATAGAAGACAGAATTACGGGCTAAAGTTTGGCAATTAAGAAATTAATATAGAAGACAGAATTTCGGGCTAAAGTCTGGCAATTAGGAAATTAATATAGAAGACAGAATTACGGGCTAAAGTCTGGCAATTAGGAAATTAATATGGAAGACAGAATTACGGACTAAAGTCTGGCAATTAGGATATTAATATAGAAGGCAGAGTTACGGGCTAACGTCTGGAAATTAGGAAATTAATATAGAAGACAGTATTACGGGCTAAAGTCTGGCAATTGGGAAATTAATATGGAAGACAGCATTACGGGCTAAAGTCTGGCAATTAGGAAATTAATATAGAAGACAGAATTACGGGCTAAAGTCTGGCAATTAGGAAATTAATATAGAAGACAGAATTACGGGTTAAAGTCTGGCAATTAAGAAATTAATATAGACGACAGAATTTCGGGCTAAAGTCTGTCAATTAGGAAATTAATATAGAAGACAGAATTACGGGCTAAAGTTTGGCAATTAGGAAATTAATATAGAAGACAGACTTACGGGCTAAAGTTTGGCAATTAGGAAATTAATATAGAAGACAGAATTACGGGCTAAAGTTTGGCAATTTGGAAATTAATATAGAAGACAGAATTACGGGCTAACGTCTGGAAATTAGGAAATTGATATAGAAGACAGAATTACGGGCTAAAGTCTGGCAATTAGGAAATTAATATGGAAGACAGAATTACGGGCTAAAGTCTTGCAATTAGGAAATTAATATGGAAGACAGAATTACGGGCTAAAGTCTGGCAATTAGGAAATTAATATAGAAGATAGAACTACGGGCTAAAGTCTGGCAATTAGGAAATCAATATAGAAGACAGACTTATGGCCTAAAGTCTGGCAATTAGGAAATTAATATAGAAGACAGACTTACGGGATAAAGTCTGGCAATTAGGAAATTAATATAGAAGACAGAATTACGGGATAAAGTCTGGCAATTAGGAAATTAATATAGAAGACAGACTTACGGGATAAAGTCTGGCAATTAGGAAATTAATATAGAAGACAGAATTACGGGATAAAGTCTGGCAATTAGGAAATTAATATAGAAGACAGACTTACGGGATAAAGTCTGGCAATTAGGAAATTAATATAGAAGACAGAATTACGGGCTGAAGTCTGGCTATTAGGAAATTAATATAGAAGACAGAATTCCGGGCCAAAGTCTGGCAATTAGGAAATTAATATAGAAGACAGAATTACGGGCTAAAGTCTGGCAATTAGGAAATTAATATAGAAGACAGAATTACGGGCTAAAGTCTATCAATTAGGAAATTAATATAGAAGACAGAATTACGGGCTAATGTCTGGCAATTAGGAAATTAATATAGAAGACAGAATTACAGGCTAACGTCAGGAAATTAGGAAATTAATATAGAAGACAGAATTACGGGCTAACATCTGGAAATTAGGAAATTAATATGGAAGACAGAATTACGGGCTAAAGTCTGGCAATTAGGAAATTAATATAGAAGACAGAATTACGGGCAAACGTCTGGCAATTAGGAAATTAATATAGAAGACAGAATTACGGGCTAAAGTCTGGCAATTAGGAAATTAATATAGAAGATAGAATTACGGGCTAAAGTCTGGCAATTAGGAAATTAATATAGAAGACAGAATTACGGGCTAAAGTCTGCCAATTTGGAAATTAATATAGAAGACAGAATTACGGGCTAAAGTCTGGCAATTAGGAAATTAATATAGAAGACAGAATTACGGGCTAAAGTCTGGCAATTAGGAAATTAATATAGAAGACAGAATTACGGACTAAAGTCTGGCAATTAGGAAATTAATATAGAAGGCAGAGTTACGGGCTAACGTCTGGAAATTAGGAAATTAATATAGAAGACAGTATTACGGGCTAAAGTCTGGCAATTGGGAAATTAATATGAAGACAGCATTACGGGCTAAAGTCTGGCAATTAGGAAATTAATATAGAAGACAGAATTACGGGCTAAAGTCTGGCAATTAGGAAATTAATATAGAAGACAGAATTACGGGTTAAAGTCTGGCAATTAAGAAATTAATATAGACGACAGAATTTCGGGCTAAAGTCTGTCAATTAGGAAATTAATATAGAAGACAGAATTACGGGCTAAAGTTTGGCAATTAGGAAATTAATATAGAAGACAGACTTACGGGCTAAAGTTTGGCAATTAGGAAATTAATATAGAAGACAGAATTACGGGCTAAAGTCTGGCAATTTGGAAATTAATATAGAAGACAGAATGACGGGCTAAAGTCTGGCTCTTAGGAAATTAATATAGAAGACAGAATTACGGGCTAAAGTCAGGCAATTAGGAAATTAATATAGAAGACAGAATTACGGGCTAAAGTCTGGCAATTAGGAAATTAATAAAGAAGACAGAATTACGGGCTAACGTCTGGAAATTAGGAAATTGATATAGAAGACAGAATTACGGGCTAACGTCTGGAAATTAGGAAATTAATATAGAAGACAGAATTACGGGCTAACATCTGGAAATTAGGAAATTAATATGGAAGACAGAATTACGGGCTAAAGTCTGGCAATTAGGAAATTAATATAGAAGACAGAATTACGGGCAAAAGTCTGGCAATTAGGAAATTAATATAGAAGACAGAATTACGGGCTAAAGTCTGGCAATTAGGAAATTAATATAGAAGATAGAATTACGGGCTAAAGTCTGGCAATTAGGAAATTAATATAGAAGACAGAATTACGGGCTAAAGTCTGGCAATTTTGAAATTAATATAGAAGACAGAATTACGGGCTAAAGTCTGGCAATTAGGAAATTAATATAGAAGACAGAATTACGGGCTAAAGTTTGGCAATTAAGAAATTAATATAGAAGACAGAATTTCGGGCTAAAGTCTGGCAATTAGGAAATTAATATAGAAGACAGAATTACGGGCTAAAGTCTGGCAATTAGGAAATTAATATGGAAGACAGAATTACGGACTAAAGTCTGGCAATTAGGAAATTAATATAGAAGGCAGAGTTACGGGCTAACGTCTGGAAATTAGGAAATTAATATAGAAGACAGTATTACGAGCTAAAGTCTGGCAATTGGGAAATTAATATGGAAGACAGCATTACGGGCTAAAGTCTGGCAATTAGGAAATTAATATAGAAGACAGAATTACGGGCTAAAGTCTGGCAATTAGGAAATTAATATAGAAGACAGAATTACGGGTTAAAGTCTGTCAATTAAGAAATTAATATAGACGACAGAATTTCGGGCTAAAGTCTGTCAATTAGGAAATTAATATAGAAGACAGAATTACGGGCTAAAGTTTGGCAATTAGGAAATTAATATAGAAGACAGACGTACGGGCTAAAGTTTGGCAATTAGGAAATTAATATAGAAGACAGAATTACGGGCTAAAGTTTGGCAATTTGGAAATTAATATAGAAGACAGAATTACGGGCTAACGTCTGGAAATTAGGAAATTGATATAGAAGACAGAATTACGGGCTAAAGTCTGGCAATTAGGAAATTAATATGGAAGACAGAATTACGGGCTAAAGTCTTGCAATTAGGAAATTAATATGGAAGACAGAATTACGGGCTAAAGTCTGGCAATTAGGAAATTAATATAGAAGACAGAATTACGGGCTAAAGTCTGGCAATTAGGAAATTAATATAGAAGACAGGATTACTGGCTAAAGTCTGGCAATTAGGAAATTAATATAGAAGACAGAATTACGGGCTAAAGTCTGGCAATCAGGAAATTAATATAGAAGACAGACTTACGGGCTAAAGTTTGGCAATTAGGAAATTAATATAGAAGACAGACTTACGGGCTAAAGTTTGGCAATTAGGAAATTAATATAGAAGACAGAATTACGGGCTAAAGTTTGGCAATTTGGAAATTAATATAGAAGACAGAATTACGGGCTAACGTCTGGAAATTAGGAAATTGATATAGAAGACAGAATTACGGGCTAAAGTCTGGCAATTAGGAAATTAATATGGAAGACAGAATTACGGGCTAAAGTCTTGCAATTAGGAAATTAATATGGAAGACAGAATTACGGGCTAAAGTCTGGCAATTAGGAAATTAATATAGAAGACAGAATTACGGGCTAAAGTCTGGAAATTAGGAAATTGATATAGAAGACAGAATTACGGGCTAAAGTCTGGCAATTAGGAAATTAATATGGAAGACAGAATTACGGGCTAAAGTCTTGCAATTAGGAAATTAATATGGAAGACAGAATTACGGGCTAAAGTCTGGCAATTAGGAAATTAATATAGAAGACAGAATTACGGGCTAAAGTCTGGCAATTAGGAAATTAATATAGAAGACAGGATTACTGGCTAACGTCTGGCAATTAGGAAATTAATATAGAAGACAGAATTACGGGCTAAAGTCTGGCAATTAGGATATTAATATAGAAGACAGACTTACGGGCTAAATTCTGGCTATTAGAAAATTAATATAGAAGACAGAATTACGGGCTAAAGTCTGGCAATTAGGAAATTGATATAGAAGACAGAATTACGGGCTAAAGTCTGGCTATTAGGAAATTAATATAGAAGACAGAATTACGGGCTAAAGTCTGGCAATTACGAAATTAATATAGAAGACGGAATTTTGGGCTAAAGTCTGGCAAATAGGAAATTAATATAGAACACAGAATTACGGGCTAACGTCTGGCGATTAGGAAATTAATATAGATGGCAGACAGCCGTGGACTGGTCACTTTATACAGTACAGTCGCCGTGGACTGGTCACTTTATACAGTACAGCCACCATGGACAGGTCACTTTATACAGTACAGCCGTCGTGGACTGGTCACTTTATACAGTACAGCCGGCGTATACTGGTCACTTTATACAGTACAGCCGCCGTGTACTGGTCACTTTATACAGTACAGCAGCCGTGGACTGGTCACTTTATACAGTACAGCCGCCGTGGACTGGTCACTTTATACAGTACAGCAGCCGTGGACTGGTCACTTTATACAGTACAGCCACCGTGGACTGGTCACTTTATACAGTATAGCCGCCGTGGACTGGTCACTTTATGTAGTACAGCCCCCGTGGACTGGTCATTTTATACAGTACAGCCGCCGTGGACTGATCACTTTATACAGTGCTGCCGCCGTGTGCTGGTCACTTTATACAGTACAGCCGCCGTGGACTGGTAACTTTATACAGTACAGCCCCCGTGGACAGATCACTTTATGCAGTACAGCCGCCATGGACTGGTCACTTTATGCAGTACAGCCCCCGTGGACAGATAACTTTATGCAGTACAGCCGCCGTGGACTGGTCACTTCATACAGTACAGCCGCCGTGGACTGGTCACTTTATGCAGTACAGCCCCCGTGGACAGATCACTTTATGCATTACAGCCGCCATGGACTGGTCACTTTATATAGTACAGCCGCTGTTGACTGGTCACTTTATACAGTACAGCCACTGTGGACTGGTTACTTTATACAGTACAGCCCCCGTGGACAGATCACTTTATGCAGTACAGCCGCCGTGGACCGGTCACTTAATACAGTACTGCCGCCGTGGACCGGTCACTTAATACAGTACAGCCGCCGTGGACCGGTCACTTTATACAGTACAGCCGCTGTGGACTGGTCACTTTATACAGTACAGCTGCCATGGACTGGTCACTTTATACAGTACAGCCGCCATGGACTGGTCACTTTATACAGTACAGCCGCCATGGACAGATCACTTTATACAGTACAGTCGCCGTGGACTGGTCACTTTATACAGTACAGCCGCCGTGGACTGGTCACTTTATACAGTACAGTCGCCGTCGATTGGTCACTTTATACAGTACAGCCGCCGTGGACTGGTCAATTTATACAGTACAGCCGCCGTGGACTGGTCACTTTACACAGTACAGCCGCCGTGGACTGGTCAATTTATACAGTACAGCCGCCGTGGACTGGTCACTTTATACAGTACAGCCGCTGTGGACTGGTCATTTTATACAGTACAGCCGCCGTGGACTGGTCACTTTATACAGTACAGCCACCATGGGGACTGGTCACTTTATGCAGTACAGCCGCCGTGGACTGGTCACTTTATACAGTACAGCCGCCGTGGACTGGTCACTTTATACAGTACAGCCGCCGTGGACTGGTCACTTTTTACAGTGCAGCCGCCGTGGACTGGTCAGTTTATACAGTACAGCCGCCGTGGACTGGTCACTTTACACAGTCCAGCCGCCGTGGACTGGTCACTTTATACAGTACAGCCGCCGTGGACCGGTCACTTTATGCAGTACAGCCGCCGTGGACTGGTCACTTTACACAGTCCAGCCGTCGTGGACTGGTCACTTTATACAGTACAGCCGCCGTGGACTGGTCACTTTACACAGTCCAGCCGCCGTGGACTGGTCACTTTATACAGTACAGCCGCCGTGGACTGGTCACTTAATACAGTACAGCCGCCGTGGACTGGTCTCTTTATACAGTACAGCCCCCACGGACAGGTCACTTTATACAGGACAACCGCCGTGGACTGGTCACTTTATACAGTACAGCCGCCGTGGACTGGTCACTTTACACAGTCCAGCCGCCATGAACTGGTCACTTTATACAGTCCAGCCGCCGTGGACTGGTCACTTTATACAGTACAGCCGCCGTGGACCGGTCACTTCATACAGTACAGCCGCAGTGGACTGGTCACTTTACACAGTCCAGCCGCCGTGGACTGGTCACTTTATACAGTACAGCCGCCGTGGACTGGTCACTTTATACAGTGCAGCCGCCGTGGACTGGTCACTTTACACAGTACAGCCGCCGTGGTCTGGTCACTTTACACAGTCCAGCCACCGTGGACTGGTCACTTTATACAGTGCAGCCGCCGTGGACCGGTCACTTTATACAGTTCACCCGCCATCGACTGGTCACTTTACACAGTCCAGCCGCCGTGGACTGGTCACTTTAAACAGTACAGCCGCCGTGGACTGGTCACTTTACACAGTCCAGCCGCCGTGGACTGGTCACTTTATACAGTACAGCCGCCGTGGACTGGTCACTTTATACAGTACAGCCACCGTGGACTGGTCACTTAATACAGTACAGCCGCCGTGGACTGGTCTCTTTATACAGTACAGCCGTGATGGACTGGTCACTTTCTACAGTACAGCCGCCACGGACAGGTCACTTTATACAGTACAACCGCCGTGGACTGGTCACTTTATACAGTACAGCCGCCGTGGACTGGTCCCTTTACACAGTCCAGCCGCCATGGACTGGTCACTTTATACAGTCCAGCCGCCGCGGACTGGTCACTTTATACAGTACAGCCGCCGTGGACCGGTCACTTCATACAGTACAGCCGCAGTGGACTGGTCACTTTACACAGTCCAGCCGCCGTGGACTGTTCACTTTATACAGTACAGCCGCCGTGAACTGATCACTTTACACAGTCCAGCCGCCGTGGACTGGTCACTTTATACAGTACAACCGCCGTGGATTGGTCACTTTATACAGTACAGCCACCTTGGACTGGTCACTTAATACAGTACAGCCGCCTTGGACTGGTCACTTTTTACAGTACAGCCGTGATGGACTGGTCACTTTATACAGTACAGCCGCCATGGACAGGTCACTTTATACAGTACAGCCGCCATGGACAGGTCACTTTATACAGTACAGCCGCCGTGGACTGGTCACTTTACACAGTCCGGCCGCCGTGGACTGGTCACTTTATACAGTACCGCCACCGTGGACTGGTCACTTTATACAGTACAGCCGCCGTGGACTGGTCACTTTATACAGTACAGCCACCGTGGACTGGTCACTTAATACAGTACAGCCGCCGTGGACTGTTCACTTTACGCAGTCCAGCCGCCGTGGACTGGTCACTTTATACAGTACAGCCGCCGTGGACTGGTCACTTTATACAGTACAGCCGCCGTGGACTGGTCACTTTACACAGTCCAGCCGCCGTGGACTGGTCACTTTATACAGTACAGCCGCCGTGGACTGGTCACTTTATACAGTACAGCCACCGTGGACTGGTCACTTAATACAGTACAGCCGCCGTGGACTGGTCTCTTTATACAGTACAGCCGTGATGGACTGGTCACTTTCTACAGTACAGCCGCCACGGACAGGTCACTTTATACAGTACAACCGCCGTGGACTGGTCACTTTATACAGTACAGCCGCCGTGGACTGGTCACTTTACACAGTCCAGCCGCCGTGGTCTGGTCACTTTATACAGTCCAGCCGCCGTAGACTGGTCACTTTATACAGTACAGCCGCCGTGGACTGGTCACTTTATACAGTACAGCCGCCGTGGACTGGTCACTTTACACAGTCCAGCCGCCGTGGACTGGTCACTTTATACAGTACAGCCGCCGTGGACTGGTCACTTTATACAGTACAGCCACCGTGGACTGGTCACTTAATACAGTACAGCCGCTGTGGACTGGTCTCTTTATACAGTACAGCCGTCACGGACAGGTCACTTTATACAGTACAACCGCCGTGGACTGGTCACTTTATACAGTACAGCCGCCGTGGACTGGTCACTTTACACAGTCCAGCCGCCTTGGTCTGGTCACTTTATACAGTCCAGCCGCCATAGACTGGTCACTTTATACAGTACAGCCGCCGTGGACCGGTCACTTTATACAGTACAGCCGCAGTGAACTGGTAACTTTATACAGTACAGCCGCCGTGGACTGATCACTTTACACAGTCCAGCCGCCGTGGACCGGTCACTTTATACAGTACAACCGCCGTGGACTGGTCACTTTATACAGTACAACCGCCGTGGACTGGTCACTTTATACAGTACAGCCACCGTGGACTGGTCACTTAATACAGTACAGCCGCCTTGGACTGGTCATTTTATACAGTACAGCCGTGATGGACTGGTCACTTTATACAGTACAGCCGCCATGGACAGGTCACTTTATGCAGTACAACCGCCGTGGACTGGTCACTTTATACAGTACAGCCGCCGTGGACTGGTCGCTTTACACAGTGCGGCCGCCGTGGACTGGTCACTTTATACAGTACCGCCACCGTGGACTGGTCACTTTATACAGTACAGCCACCATGGACTGGTCACTTAATACAGTACAGCCGCCGTGGACTGGTCACTTTATACCGTACAGCCGTGATGGACTGGTCACTTTATACAGTACAGCCGCCTTGGACAGGTCACTTTATACAGTACAGCCGCCGTGGACTGGTCACTTTACACAGTCCAGCCGCCGTGGACTGTTCACTTTATACAGTACCGCCACCGTGGACTGGTCACTTTATACAGTACAGCCGCCGTGGACTGGTCACTTTATACAGTACAGCCACCGTGGACTGGTCACTTAATACAGTACAGCCGCCGTGGACTGGTCACTTTATACAGTACCGCCACCGTGGACTGGTCACTTAATACAGTACTGCCCCCGTGGGCTGGTCACTTGATACAGTACAGCCGCTATGGACTGGTCACTTTATACAGTACAGCCGCCGTGGACTGGTCACTTTCCACAGATGGGCGATATTTCCACGGACGCAATAATATTCGATTCAAAACTCTAATTATAGGAATAATCATCAAAAATTTAATTAATGAAGCACCGAATATAACCGGGATGTAACCCGGATATAACCCGGTGCTTCAATAATTAAAATTTTGCTGATGATGACTTTTATTATCTGGTAAACACATGCGTGAACATCACTGCCCACGCCTGAATTACTACCAATCCGCGACGAGTGTACTGTAGCTTACCTGACTGGATGTTGTGGAGAGTTTTAGTGATCAGTTTTTCGCGCGTAAACCTCCAGACCCATTTTAGTGAAATTGGAGGGAGTTGTTTGTTATGACATCGTTCCACATGTTCAAATTAATCCACTGCCTCCCCTTCCCCCCACCCCACGAGAAGGGGGAGGTGATTCTTCCAAATTTGAAACAAAACTTTCTTTTCATTGTCAAATGGATAAGATTGGTTAATATTTGGCTGTCAGCATCTTTATGAGGTGTACACAAAAATGTTCTCAACGACAGTTTGAGGGATTAATATTTTCAGTTGTTCTTGGAGGGACAAGTGTTTTGACCCCGTCCGAATTTTCAGTTTTCCCACCCCATCGAGCCGATTTGAATGACTTTTCAAAACCTCTCATAAGTAGGTGACGGATTTCATGCCACAAATCACCCAGGTCCGGAGTAATGTGGAAGGATCCAGACGTGCCAATTCTTCCGGAGCTTTACCGGAGCATAACCCGAGCTCCGCTGAAGCAACATTTTCCCGTACAAAACCCTGGTTCTATCCATCAGTATCTGGTAAGTGGGTAACTGGAAATATACTTAGGGGGATTGTGAGGCACCCTAAGGATTGTTTAACACTGTGGGTAATTGATAAAACGCTTTACAAATCTGCTCCCACAACACTTTTAATATTTCAAATATAACATGTTTATAAGGGTTATTCTTAGAGCTGGATGGTTTTCGTTTTTCTGATCCGGTTTCGGTTTGGTGTAGGGGAAAAACCATATCCTTTCTCCTTTAAGAGAAGGGTATGGCTATATTCACAGGGTAATTATGAAGCACTCAACGAGGCCCTCTCTAACATTGACTGGAATTCTCTTTGTGACAACGTATGACTTGATACTATTGTTTCCAATTTCACCGACAAATTACTCGATACAGCATCTAAATATATCATATTATATTAGTAAATACTAACTACTGTTGTTTCTTCTGCTTACTTACGAGTGTCTTGAATGTGAAGGCAATCTATTGTGCTCTCAAGCTGGCATCCCATATTTTCCATTGCTCCCCTTCCTTGTACTTTCTTTTCACCTCTTCCTTCATTCGCATGCAAGGCTTAAACAATATCATGTATCGACGCCTGTTAATTTGACTCCCTATGAATACCTTTCTGCGACTAAAATTACCACCAACTTTCTCTTCGGGTTTGTCCCTGGCCAGGGTGTCGTGTCCTTGCACTAGCGGTTACCTACTTGTGTCGACTACGAGGCTGATAAATCAAATCTGGATGATCTATCGGGTATTTGCTCCCAGGTCTACACTCTTATGGCCTATAGGCAGCCCTCACTGTGTGCATGGATGCGGAGCCCCGGCTTGGCAAGTGACTGGTGATCAAGTTGGTGATCGACCACAGGCCATGGTTTCCAGGCGAAGATATATGAGTCCATCTATTATATTATACTACCTCTTTGTGTTCATTTATGAATGACCCCGGGAGATGACTAACATAAGCTCCTAGCTTTCTGTCAGATCACCACATTACTTAATAAATATAGCATGGCTTTGAGTTGACTATGCCAAAATAGTGGTTCTCGAGGAGAGGATAGTCCCGACGCGTAGCGGAGGGACTATTCTCTCCTCTAGGACCACTATTTTGGCATAGTCAACGAAAAGTCATGCTATAGTTATTATATTAGATGTGTGTGGGGGGGGGGGGGCGGAGGGGGGGGGGGGTGTTCTTCATCGGTCATATATGCAAGATAATATTCTTATTCACAGCGAAAGAGAAAAGAAAATGGTTCAGGGTTTAAACAGGTAAACTAAGTTAATTCTGCCACTCATAGTTCTGGGATAGAGAGGTAGAGAACCAAAACCCCAAGAGACACAATACCATTATTCCATTAACCCCCTCCCCGCCCCAACACTACTACAAACATCACTTTCGATACAAATATTTTTATTTCTCCAAACTAAATATAATAATGTATATGGGACGAGATGTCTTGTAAAGTATTTACGCTTCAATGGAATTTTCTAAGCGAATTCGTATGTTACTATTTATAACCGTGCACTATTCTTTTTTCAAAAATGATAGTAGGTCTGTGCGATTTCGTTGACGAACTATCGGAAAATAGGGTGTTTCTGTTCAACTAATCAGCACGCGGGAACGTCACGTGACATCTAATATATACTAATATGGTCTTTTGTTAGTATATGTTATATTTTGGATGTTCACTCTATATATTGTTACTTTTCTTGGGGTTGAATCCTGTAACAAATGGTATACTTATTGAATAAATATTGTTTAAACTAAAACAGAAAAAGAAAAAAAAAACCATCCCTAATCATTCTCAGGTTTAGTGAAATGAATCCCAGGAGATCATAATTTAGTGTTCTTTGGGACCCCAAAATTTTATCACTGGGGCTAATGGAGAAAACATACTAAAACTCTTTTTATTACATGCCTGTTCTATGAAATCCCCCATCTGCAGGAATGCTAAACCGTGCGGAAAATAAAAATCTGTTCCGTACATATGTGCGGAATGGAAATCGTTGACGGACTATTTTTAAATAGAAGCGAAATTACATTAGAATTTTCCACAAATTTTCCACAAATCGTAACAATTACAATTTGAATCGCCAGCGATAGCTGAAAATCGCCCCCTGAGTTCCAATGTGTTCTATGTGCCAGTAGGCACATAGAACACATTGGTACTCGGGGGGACGAAATAGTAACACGGGTTCCCCTCGCAAATTTGTTTGGCGATAAAATGTGATCTTATTGTTGATATTTGTCAAATGAATTGCTAAGTGTTCTTCTAATAATTGTTTTAAAAGACGTGAAGGCGTGTAATATACACAGAAAGACACACGCGTGTGCATGAGTTAATCGATATGGCACTTGTGCCATCGCGGAAAGATAAAACTCGAGGCTTGTGGCCTCTCGTTTTATCCTTCCGCGCTGGGACTCGTGCCATATCGATTAAACCATTCACACACGCGTGTCGTTCTGTGTATTTCTCGCAACTATTCCGGATGAGCCAATACGTGATGTATAACATCATTGTAAGAAGGATTACGAAGGTTTATCAAACTCCTAGAGAGCAAAGGTGCCACATGGTATCAGATTGTAACACAGTACACAATGGAAAAAACATTAAAAGTTTCTCCAAACCCACTTCACAAAAAGACTTACATACAAGACATAGAATATATGTACATCGATGTTCCAGTCAGTACACTGGGCTCACATTTTGGTCCGCTTCAAAGCCTCGCTAAAGTTCTTGTTTTCAGTTTAACATTGTGCGAAATGGGGAAAACAGTTTAAAAATGTTCTTCTCCCGAACCACTGCCCCAAAAGAGTTGTTCCTGAGGTGACAAAATGGCTGAAAAATTGTGTGTTGAGATGTATGAGCACTTTTTAAGAAGCTAGATTTATTTTACTTTAAAGTTATGAGTCATGTTACATTTATAATAAAGAAAGAATGGTAATAGAAATGATGAGGAAATAAAAATTAAAACTCACCAAAGTTCGATTTTGTCAATTCTGCCAAACTTTCCCACCATATGGTTAATAAATATCCAAAGGTCCCCCCAATGTATTGCATGGGAATCCCATTTTCTTTTATTTACTTATTTATTTATTTATTTACTGGGGTTTTACGACACTTTCGACAGCCAGGGTCACCTCATGTCGGATAGTTTTACGGGCGGAGAGAACAACCGAGCAACGGAGAGCAACTGCCAGACTCCAGAACGTATTAACTCCACACACGCAGGGTTAGCTTGGATGAAGACCAGGTCTTCGTATACAGTGCCGCTGTGCCCCCACATGGGCAATCAGGAAGAAGTGCCTTGCCCAAGGACACAACGCAATTACACTTGGCGGGGATCGTACCGTGGACCTTCCGGTTTGAAATCCAGTGCCGTAACCATTGAGCTACCGCGCCCCCATGCGATGCCCAAGAAAACAATCAGAGAGACACAACATTTTTAACAAAAGTTTTGTATAACTGACAAAAACTGCTTCTGCATATTTATTTATTGGTGTTTAAGGTCACAAACTTATGTACAATGGCTAATCGTGACCGTGACAGTTGTACGGGTGGAGGAAGCCGGAGTACCTAGAGAGAACCACCGAGCATCGACGAGCAACTGTCAGCTCAATATTCTCTGTTCAAGCTCCGCCGAAGCAGGGTTACAGCGATTGAAGACATGTGCATCATCGACGTGCAGTACGCCTTAGTAAACGGCGCCATCGTACCCCCATGTAGGCAACAGGGATGAAGTCCCTTGCCCAAGGACACAACGCTGGTCGTCCTGGACGGGGATCGAACTCGGGACCTCTTGCATAGAAGTCCAACTGCAAAAACTATAGGTTCTCTTTAGAACCAAAACCGGTTCTAATCTTGTCCCTGAGATGGAACCAGTTCTGTTTAAACAGTATTTATTTCAAATCAAATAAATTTATAAAGATTAACATTAAATATTAACAGAATTAAACATAAATTAAGGGGTTTCAGTCGTAAGTTTAGAACTTATACGAGGTTGTCTCAAATCATTATTAGCAAAGGAGATATGAAGAGTCGGCATATCGAACCAGTTTTGGTTCTATACAGAACCAAAACTGGTTCGATATGCCAACTGTTCATATCTCCTTTGTTTCAAAATGTTTGGCGACTGTGTTGAATAAGCTCCAAGTTTACTGCTCAATCTACTTCAGTTCATGTAATATTCTGTTAAAATTGAATGCTAATTTTGGTAAATTTATTTGATTTGAAATAAATACTGTTTAAACAGAACTGGTTCCATCTCAGGGACAAGATTAGAACCAGTTTTGGTTCTAAAGAGAACCTATATTTTTTGCAGTGCACTGTTCTACCGTGCTCCCCTGCTTCTGCATAAATGTCATAAAAAATATGGCCGCCATGTTTCCATAATATACTTACTCTCCCTGACTGTTGCTAAGTAAGTGGCAAATACATATTATCGCTACAGTGAAGTAATCTGGGTCGTTGTATCACGTCGAGTTGAGGAGGTCAGATCCAGTGCCGCCGAGAGAAAATACGGGCCCCGGGGGAATCAATTAGATGGTACCACCTGGGCCCCACTTTGTAATAAAAGTTGCAAAATGTAATAATTATTACAAAATGCAACTACAGTTAAAACTAGAAGTCCTGTCATGAAATGTGCACAAATAGCACGTTGATATGCGCGTTAATGTGCGCGTTATGACCCAAATAAAGCTATCAAATTCTGTACATATGGCCTGTGCACAAGCAATGTTTCAGCCAATGGACCTCCGGGTAACCCGGAGGTCCATTGGCAGAAACATTGCATGTGTTTGCTCTGAGTAACCAGGAGAACCTGCCGTGCTTTGGATGCCATTCGATATGGCAATTCCAACGCGAATTTCCAACGCGCAATTAAGCCTAGATAAGCGCACTATTCGTGACAGGACTTCTAGTTTTAACTGTACTTGGACGGGAAAAACGTTGCAATATGTAATAATTATTACAAAATGCAACTACGTGGACGGGAAAAACGTTGCAAAATGTGATAAACTTTTTTTTTTTAAAGGGACACTTTTTTTCAAAGGGGAAATCAGAAACTAATTCATGTTGTTATTAAAATAAATTTGTGTCTCTATGATTCTACGACTGTCTTCGGGTATGTTATACGCATTTCTACGTGTATTTGAGCGAGTTTCGTATATGTTCAAAGTTTTATTACAAAATGCAACTACTTGGACTGGAAAAACGTCTATGGCGATCTCAAGTGATCGTTGGGAGCAAGATAAGGATTAGAGGACTATGAGTACTAGCCGCACTGAGGGCTCTCCTCCCCCTCCCCCAACATCCTCATACGAGGAGATGATCATTGGCTTATGAAGATCTCAAGTGATCGTTACTGGCGATCATCAGTGATCACCTCTCAGTATGAGGATGAGAGGATTGTGAGGAGAGGCTCCGAGTTGTCTTCACCTCATAGCCCTCCCATCCATATCTCACTCCCAACGACCGCTGGAGACCACGGACATCTCAATGGCCGGATCAGAACCAGATTAACCGCAAAAGCAAATCACCACCAGACTTCGCAGCGCTGTGAATTATAGACATGACTTTGTCGCTCTTTAAGATTTTGGATTTCGGGGACCAACATGTAAACGTCTGGTGGACGGAGTGGTTTGATATTTGTGTATTGATTTTACTAGGCTTTGACGCACTGCTATTTGTTGAGGTTATACGACACTTTCACTAGATGGGGTCATATCGTGTCGGTGGAGGAAGCCGGGGTACAGGGATAGAACCGTCGAACAGCGGCGAGTAACTGTCAGACTCCCCAATGCACTAACCAGAGTTAGCATTGGTTGATGGCGTGTGCACCATCGGCGTGTCATACGTCTTTGCACACTTTGCCTCCGTGTTCCCACATAAGCAATCTGGATCAAATAGTATTTTTCATGCAAAATCGTAAGCCAAAACAGGCGGAAACAAGATAACTGGGAAGGCCGCCAAGACACAACGATCCACCTGGCCATGAGGCGTAGAAGGAGGAGGGAGGAGACCACAATACCCATCCACCATTTGGAGTCACTGAAGCGAACCACAGGCGCCTTCTACTCGCGACTCGGGCTGCGGTGTCCAGACCTAGACCGTCCATGCGACATACGGCGTGTGCTGAAGGCAATTGACTCTGTCATCAGGAAAGTCGGTCACTAGACTTTTGTCCACTAATTCTGTTGATATTGAGCGTCTTGAATCACTGAGCCTGGTCGACTGAGCCAGCAAACGCAGCTATCCCATCCCAAGAGCAGTCGTACTAATCTAGGGTCGGCGCTACTCAACGGCACAGCCCTATCGCTGAGCCAGAACAACGTCCTGAAACTCAGCTCCGCGGACAACGACAGTGCGCCCACCATGAAGTCGCTGACGTCATAGCTCTTCTTACAGTTTCTCACTCTTGATACCTGTTTTTTTTATTAACATACACCATGTATTAAGCATCAACACAAGCCAGCGATACAAGCGGTGCGTCCTGTACATAGCCATGTAACCAGAGTTGGCCGTTGAAACTATAGTAGTTGTGTTAGCGACGGGACATTGGGGTGCCGGGGTCAGGGAGGAGCGGGGATCCGGATGTGTGTGAGGATAAGTTGGTTACATAACATACCACTAGCGTGTCCGGCATGCAAGGGGGCAGAAGAATGAATAATTTTTGGCCGTAAGTCAGACACCTTAACGCTTCTGCCGACAACCAGAAGGGTGATTTTTAGTTTATAGCCAAGTGCACATGGCACGCCCATTCACAGACGCCACTCCACCCGGGGTGGATTCATTCAAGCTTTTGGTACCCGTTTATGAGATCGTTCGCGATTAGAGGTGAGAGGGTCTTTTCCCCAAGGTTGGTGGGACACCCGTGAAGTGTTTCAAGACCCGATTCTTCTGAGTTGAGTGATGCGGGTGTGCCGAGTACTGATAGCGCCAGGTTGGGGGCTCGTACCCCGTTGACATGGTGCGCTTTAGTCCGGCTAACACAGTATGTATGTGTGACTACAGCAGCATAGTCGAAAAAAGGCCTGACAAAGCTCATGAAGAGCCTCAGAATAGACACTCTATCCCCCCCCCCCCCCCCCCATCTTTCCTATTAGAACCATCGAGGGGTTTGAGCAGGCACATGCGGGCTATTGCTCTGCTGGTTAATTTATCACAAGACGTCTTGAGGGTCAGGTTCTTGTTAATGATGATGCCCAGAAAACGGGCTTCCTAACAGGGATTTATCCTCTTCCCAAGTTGAGCTTCCACTGTGGGGGTTTCGATCGTTTAAACTGGGGGCTATGGAATGACTGAAATTTACTTCATATAGGGGCAACGTGCGCCTCGCAAAGAAATGGATAGCAACAGACTGGATTGACGTTTTCCAACAGAACTGCCTTGTGCGCTTCTGTTATCACGAGGTCCCAAGTCTTTCAAACTGAATGAAAGAAGAACAGTTTCATTGAATGGATTAAAAAGTCTGATTTTTAAAACTGTTTGTTTCATGTTCGGTCGACAAGGTTGTCATTGTTTATTCAGAATGAAGTATCTGATGAGTAGGCAAAACTGTTAAAAATTTTAAACTGTTCCAGACAATTTTTAATTATGTTATTTCAGTAAAGTATAGATGTGACAGCGATGGTCTGAGAAGGCATCAGCAGGGATGGACGTACACAGCTCTGTGTCCGTGAACGCAGTAAATTAACTACACAGCGGTATATTGATGAGATCCTGGATGTCCACGTCAGAGTGTATGCAGGTGCAGTGGGTGACAGATTCATTCTGATGGACGATAATTCCCGTTCTATGTTGCCCATGCTGTCGGGGAGTACCGACAGGGAGTGGATTGAGCGCACGGACAAGCCAGCAAGATCCCCTGACCTCAATCCAATCGAACATGTCTGGAATGAGTTGCAGCTTGCAATTTTAGACCGTCAGTCCACCCAAGAAGTGTCCAGTAGCTTGGTGCCATGCTGGTCCAAGAATGGAACAACATCCTACAAAGGACCACCAGGAACCTGATTGGGAGCGTGAGAATGCGTTGTCAAGCTGTAATTAACAGTAATGGGCCTCATACTCGATATTGAACATATACCAGTTCTATCCGTCAACTTTTTGGCAAATTGAAAAATTTCCTCTTTTACCAATAATATCCATTTTATATGCTTATCGTGTCCAAAAGCTAAAAAATAATGTCAAACACAAATAAAATCTTAATTTATGTACTTAAATCATTAAAGATATAAATAAATAAAAAATATCTACACTTTTCATCACAATATTTCAACTAAAACGTAAAACAGGTAGTTTGATATACTTGGTGCTCAGCAAACTTTGAGTAGTATATTATTTCTCAAGACCTCAGAATCAGGGAAGCACTACATATACTACAACTGGTAAAAAGACTACTTGTAATCATTTCTCATTTTAAATTTACGAATTGAATTCGAAAATCCGGAAACCCAAAAGAACAATATCCAAGTGGATACAAGGGATATCTCACGAGTGGCAGCGAGAAGCATGAGAACATTACTTTTGCGAGCTACTTTCACGAGCTGAAATACACTATTTGCAGTGGGGAAGCGTGGGCTATTTCTGGTATGCACTCACAAATCACGAGACTTTCTTTTCCTCATGTGTATCAGACCTGAGAAGGTGTGACATTACACCACTGACAGATTTCCTCTCCGTACAAAAAATCAAATAAAAAAAAATGTTTTGCGTTCTCACTTGGAATAGTGATACCAAACCATTTCACAATTTTACATGAACACTACATCTGTTTCAATTATAACCAGTTTCCACCTGTACTTTTTATATTTGTGAAACTAATTATATTCTGTTTTTCTAATTTCCAATAAATAAGTGTTGTATTTTTATTCGATGTTATCCTTCGTAATTCTTTCGAATAAGCAGCCGAATAGTTCCTATGAGTACCAATGCCTCCCATTCTCCTGACCCTGCGCCTATCCTAAAACCACTAAAGCTGAACAACATTTTCATCATGAAAACGCTTGCCTGGAAAGAATTCTTGTGGATGCATGCCTAAGGTAATTTTATGAAATCCATAAATCCCAAGGAAAGCAAAGTGAAGTATTTTTGTTTTCATATCATCCTGCACGAGTAGAAAATGTTCCCGAAAGGGCCCTTTATGTCGCCCTGTACCTGACCCCCATCCGTACCCGGACCCCAGCCCAGCCCACCCAACCCCTCCAAATTCCTATCGCTGACACAACCTCTGTAAGCTCATTTGCCAACTCTGGTCGATTGTCTATGTACGGTTCGTATCGTTTGCATCGCAGGATGGGGGTGGATGCCCACTGCTTAGTTTGTGAAGATGCAGGAAAGTCGGGAATCGACAGTCAAAAATGGTTAGAGTAGCTGTGAGGTCGGTGACGTAGTGGAGAGCGCGCAAGGTTATTGCGACGTTCACCGCTGTCGTGTGTCCACAGAGTTGAGTGAGTGGACGTTGATTGGGTCCAACAACACCGCCCCTGGCCTATGTCAATACCCTCGTTACACTGTTCGCACATTAATAGCCGGCCTGCACAGTTTGCCTTACCCTTTGCCACTTCTCACAGAACTTGTGTCAGTGGTGCCATTTCCACCAGTAAAATTTGCCTGTCGCTATCCCACTCCATGGTAGGTTCGCCGAGTAATTGTGTTGCTTTCGGTCGGGTCACTGGTTGGAGAGTTTCTAGAATAAGGTCACTGTTCGGAGCAGAGGGAAGTACGACTGTGTCACTCTCGGTCCGGCGACTGCTTGGAGGGCTTCTGGGATAGTGTCAACGTTGGGGGCAAGGGTGAGGCTACTGTGGGCGCTAGGTCGGGCCACTGGTTGGAGGGCTTCTGAGAAGGTTCACCGATGGGTAAAGAGAGAGGGGGACTTTGTCGCCGTCGGTCGGGCCACTGGTTGGAAGTCTCTGCGTCGCCGGATCACTAGGTCCTTGTAAAGTAAGCCAGGGTTTTTGGACGGGGCAGCGACAGTGGCGATCTGCATCGGAATACTCGGAGACCAATGAGGTTTACGAGGTGATGCCCCAATGAGGTCTCTTCTCATACCCCTCACACCGTCATCTCGTCCCCTTCCCTCCAACAATCACTAGAGAGCACTATCAGCAATCACTAGGCATCCATAGTGAACACCACTGGCGATCACCAATGATCCTCTTCCCAATGGGAATGAGAGGACTGTGAGGAGATGCCCCAATGAGGCCTCACCACATAGCCCTCACATTCCCATCTCGCTCCAACAATCACTTCATATCGCTATCGCCAATCAGTATGGATGTCTGATGATCTTTAGTGATCGTTGGGAGCGAGATATGGGTGTGAGGGCAATGTGGTGGGGACTCAATGAGGCCTCTCCTCACAGCTCTCTCATTCTCATACAGGGATATGATCACTGATGGTCGCTAGTAACGATCACTAGGCATCCCTGGTGATCGTCAGTGGTGTCCACCAATGATCATCTCCTCGTATGAGGATGTGGGGGAGGGGGGGGGGGGAGGCCTCAGACATTCAGATACAATTTGCTATTAATAGTTGTATAATACAATGAATTAGTTTGATTGCTCTGCTTGAAAATATTTTATTACATTTTGCAACGCTTTTCCAGTCGATGTAGTTGCAGTTTGTTACATTTATTACATTTTGCAACGTTTTTGCAGTCCAAGTAGTTGCATTTTGTAATAAAATTTCGGACATGCACGAAACTCGCTCAAATACACTTAGAAATGCGTAAAACATACCCGAAGACAGTCGTAGAATCATAGAGACACAAATTTATTTTAATAATTGCATAGTAACATGAATTCGTTGTAGATTTCTCCTTTGAAAAAAAGTGCCCCTTTGAAAAAAAAGTTTATTACATTTTGTGGGGGCGAGGGGAGGAGAGGCCTCAGTGCGGCTAGTACTCATAGTCCTCTAATCCTTATCTTGCTCCCAACGATCACTTGAGATCGCCATAGACGATCACTAGCCATTTCTTGTCATCGCCACTATACTGATCACCAGTGGGCATCTCCACAAACAACACACATTGGCAGCATTTGGTTAAGACATTCAGATACAATTTGCTATTAATAATTGTATAATACAATGAATTAGTTTGATTGCTCTGCTTGAAAATTTTTTATTACATTTTGCAACGTTTTTCCAGTCGATGTAGTTTCAGTTTGTAACATTTATTACATTTTGCAACGTTTTTCCAGTCCATGTAGTTGCATTTTGTAATAATTATTACATATTGCAACGTTTTTCCAGTCCAAGTAGTTGCATTTTGTAATAAAACTTTGAACATATACGAAACTCGCTCAAATACACGTAGAAATGTGTATAACATACCCGAAGACAGTCGTAGAATCATAGAGACACAAATTTATTTTAATAACAACATGAATTAGTTTCTGATTTCCCCTTTGAAAAAAAGTGTCCCTTTAAAAAAAAAAGTTTATTACATTTTGCAACGTTTTTCCCGTCCAAGTAGTTGCATTTTGTAATAATTATTACACATTATAACGTTTTTTCCCGTCCAAGTAGTTGCATTTTGTAATAATTATTACACATTGCAACGTTTTTTCCCGTCCAAGTAGTAGCATTCTAATAATTATTAGATTTTGCAACTTTTATTACAAAGTGGGTTGTAACACCCCTTTGTTTCAAACCCAACTTACCAAGGACCCATGAAAATATTCACCCTTCCCCCGACCGATATGACTCAATTGCCTCTCAAAGACTAGATTGGGTTACACAAGAGAATGGTGGTAAGAAGGGATATATATATATTGAATCAACCGAACTTATTGTTCACGTCACTTTAACTGGCATATGATAAAGCATGTGGACATTCTCTAGTACTGCAGCGGCACGACTGCATCTTGCAGTTATTTTTATCCTCTTTGTCTCTTTTCATGGGGTTTTTCCTCTTACCTAAAACTGTATACAAAGGCGTTGTCATGTGGTAAGAATTCTTAGCATTAAGCGATTTACTGCCATGCTACATATGCTGCATGCATCATATCAGAATGAATCCGATGAAACTGTTTAACTCTGGGTCAACTGATCTCCAAACCAATAAGCATGCATCATGCATACTGATTGGTTTGGACGCTCAGTCGACCCAGAGTTAAACAGTTTCAACGGATTTATTCTGCTCTCAGTTCTATATACCTGAGTTGTCTTCGCGCTCCCCCCCCCCCCCCCGGACCGCCGGGCCCCGGGGTTACTACCCCCCCCCCCCCATATCGACGGCCCTGGTCAGATCGCCGGGTCAAACGAGCTGCCGTAGGCAGCGAGTTTGATCCGGCGATCTGATCTCCTCAACGAGAGGTCATGCGACGACCTAGATCACTTCACTGTTGCAATAAACGGTTTATTATATGACTTATATTTCAACATCACATGTGAACGCTAGCATTAACAATTCCTCCAACCTTTTTGGGGAAACCGAATTGAGGTAAAACAGAACTATTTTTGTTTACACTTATTTTTGTAACAGGTGCAGACATCCGGGGAATATCCCGATGCGCATGAATACAATAAAAAAAAATACATGAATACGATAAAAACGCCGGACCGCCGTTTGAGCGCACCCATTCCAGCTGGAAGTAAAGTACTCTCTGAGAACGGAACAGCTAATTATGCGAATGTGAACTCACCCGTAAACAGTCCGCTATATTATAGTGATACGGAATCGGCATTCCACACAATGGATTTTCCGGGGACGAGGAAAAGATCGCCAAACAGTGATGATATATAGCGGTTAAATTACATAATCATACAGTTAAAACTAGAAGTCCTGTCACGAATAGTGCGCTTATCTAGGCTTAATTGCACGTTGGAATTGCGCGCAATTGCCATATCGAATGACATCCAGAGAACGGCAGGTTCTCCTGGTTACTCATAGCAAACACATGCAATGTTTCTGCCAATGGACCTCCGGGTTACCCGGAGGTCCATTGGCTGAAACATTGCTTGTGCACAGGCCATATGTACAGAATTTGATAGCTTTACTTGCGCCATAACGCGCACAATACCACGCACATAAACGTGCTATTTGTGCGCATTTCATGACAGGACTTCTAGTTTTAACTGTATAATAAATATAATGTTTACCTCCTTTTCTAGGTATAGTGTGTGCCAATGGTGAAATATGGAAACATAACAGACGATTTGTTATCCGTACTTTAAGGGACTTTGGAATGGGGAAGAGCAAACTTCAGGTTGTAATTCATGAAGAAATCAATTATTTTTTTGGATGCTTTAGAGGAAAAAGATGAACAGCCATTTGATATTGCATATTTGATTACCATAGCCGTTTCAAATATAGTTTGTTCTCTTGTATTTGGTAAACGATTTGATTACGAAGATCAAGAGTTTGTTGAAATTGTGCGCCGAATATCGGAAATGTTTAGGACCAACTTCGCAGTTTTAAAAATGTGGCAGAGGTGGATACCAGGAGACCCGTTCCACACAGAGAGATCTATTCAAAATTTCGAATACATTGAAAAGTTTATTAGAAAAAAAGTTCGTGAACACATCCAAGATTATGATGAGAACAACCTGCGAGATTTTATCGATGCAAGTATAAAGGAGATGAAGCATGGTGAATTCTCAGATAAAGAGTCCTTCTTTGATGGTAAGTTCGATACGGATTATTTCTTTGCATGCTGCTGGCTGATATTTTCCTGCCCGGGTCACAGAATATCGTGCCCCTGAAATAAGTATAGTTTGGTATATTTAACAAACTTTCTCCCTCGTAAACTGAATGGACTTAGTGACCAATGATTTCGTTAACAAAATTTTAAATGAATTTTCCATCAACTCTTCACAGCAGCCATTAGATTTGATGAAAATATTTTGAAAATTCTCAGCATGCTAACTGCGGCCTTGCTCGATTCTTTCTTTGAAATTGCATCGCTAAAATGAATGTTTTCCGCTACTTTAGCTCACCTGACTGAGGGTCAGGGTCAGCTTCTGCCATCACTTGGAGTTCGTCGTCTGTCATCCAACCGAACTTATTGTTCACGTCACTTTAACTGGCATATGATAAAGCATGTGGACATTCTCTATTACTGCAGTGGCACGACTGCATCTTGCATTTATTTTTATCCTCTTTGTCTCTTTTTATGGGGCTTTTCCTCTCACCTAAAACTGTATACAAAGGCGTTGTTATGTGGTAAGGATTCTCAGCATTAAGCGATTTACTGTCATGCTACATATGCTGCGTGCATCATAGCAGAATGAATCCGATGAAAATCTTTAACTCTTGGTCAACTGAGCTCCAAACCAATCAGCATGCATCATGCATGCTGATTGGTTTGGACGCTCAGTTGACCCAGAGTTAAACAGTTTCAACGGATTTATTCTGCACTCAGTTCTATATACCTGAGTCGTATTCGCGGGCCCCCGGACCGCCGGGTTAAGACCTGGCGTCCGTTAACTTTTGCGTTACGTCTTTTGCTACCAAACCAATCATCGTGATAGAAGCAAACGAGACACACAATCATGAAACTTTGAGGAATACTCCTTAATGTCTGTTACAACAGCTGCTCTCATTAGCGAGCTTATGAAAAGCAGAAAATCTTTATAAATCTTCTCATAAAACACAGCTTAGAGATATGGCATTCAACTTCCATCAGTGTCCAAGATTTCAGATTTGAATCGAATTTGAGACACAGTATTATGAGACGATGCATTAAATGACTGCACTTGCCATCATTTCTTCTAATAAATTATTTTATGTACAATGCAAACAGAATCGGTCACAGGATACACACCTGCTAAGGCCTATCACCCTTTGGGGCCCTTTTTGTTGTGATATTTTCCAGGTTGAGTACACAACACATCCCTGTACAGTGCATTCGCGATTCCGACAAAACTTCCTCACGAGTTTTTTTTTTATCCGTACAGCTCACCGAAATATTATGACCTTATTTGATATATTATGAGCTTAACCCTTTACCCAATGCAGACGTTATCAAAATTTATTATTTTAAATACAATCTTTTCAAAAAATTTCAACAAAACCATATCATGTGACCCCTCGTTGGAATGAGCTCGACGCGATCGTTCCAACAAAGGGTCACATGATACGGTTTGTTGAAATTTTTTGAAAAGTAATATTTTTTCAACAACTTAATTTGCATATTACGCGGGCGGATGCGGGCGATTCGTTGGGTGAATGGTTAATTACTAAGATATGAGGCGTATGAGGCGAATTGCGAATTTTCGGAGGTTATATTAAGGGTTAGGGTCAGTTCCGGGTTTGAGTTAGCGTTAGTTTCTATCAAGTATTACGTTGTGGGATGGTCCGTCAGTCCGTCCGTCCGTCCGTCTTGTCGTCCGTCCGGCGTCCGCCCGTTAATGGTTTCTGTCAAATAACTAAAGAACCGCTTATTTGATCAAGTCTGGGATGGCCAGACATTGCTGCCTTGGCGGCCATATTGAATTTGGTTTGCATAAAATAACTAATCAATACTGACACGAATCGTTTTTATTTTTGAATTATGCATTGTTGGTGTCTACAGGAAACTTCCTTTCAGTGTTGGACCAGTTCTGAGATGAGTTAGCCAATTCAATATGGCAGCCATGGTGGCCTTATTGAATTTGGTTTCCGACCAATAACTAATGAATGCTGACTTGAATCATTTTTATTTTGAATTATGCATTGTTGCTGCCTATAGGAAGCTTCCTTTCCATGTTGGACCAGTCAGCCGAACCAAGATGGCCACCACTGGTCAGTTCATGATGACTGCCGTCTTGAATTTGATTTCCGTCCAAAACCAATGAATACTGACTCGAATCAAGATTCATTTTTTTTGGTTATGCATCATTGGTGTCTAGAAGCTTCCATTCGATTTGAGATCAGATAGCCAATTCAATATGGCCGCCATGGCAGCCATCTTGAATCTGGTTTCTATCCAATAACTTATGAATGCTAATTCAAATCAATTTAATTTATTTGTGATGCATTTTTGGTATCTAGAGGATGCTTCCTTTTGATTTTGGTGGGAGCGCGGTGGCTCAGTAGGTAGAGGTGCAGGCTGCAAGCCGAGAGGTCCTCGGTTCGAATCCCACCTGCGGCAACCGCGCTGTGTCCTTGGGCAAGACACTTCATCTCCATTGCCCACGTGGGGGCACGATGCCACCGTGTACTAGGGCGTACTGCATGTCGATGGTACGCATGTCTTCAACCAATCTAACCCTGCCTGCGCTGCAGTGTGGAGTTACGATGTTGGGGAGCTGGCAGCTGCTCGTCGTTCTCGGTGGTTCTCCCCGGGTACTCCGGCTTCCTCCACCCGTAAAACTATCACGGTCATGATTAGCCATTGTGCATAAATATGTGACTTTAAACATCAATAAATAAATAAATAAATTTTGATTTTGGTTTCTTCCCGAGAGACTTACCTACCCTTTTATGACACCACCCGGGGGTATATACCACGCTTTGCTTTGCTCTTGTTTGACGTTTTATTATCACAGTTCTTGTCTTATGTCATAACCCTTTCATAAACCCTGAACATTATCCTTTTCATCAAACACTACACAGAGTTAAATAAAGCTGCAGTGTCATTGACACTTTCATTATTTTTTAATTATGCTTTGTTGGTGTCTAGAGGAAGCGTCCTTTCCATTTTGGCCGAGTCAGGTGAACCAAGGTGGCCGCCAGTAGACAATTCATTATGGCGTCCATGACGGCCATCTTGAATTTAATTCCCGTCCAATGACTAGGGATCTGCGAATCACAAATTTCTTTTCGAATCGAATCTCGAATCGAATCGTGTCTCTGATATCGACATCGAATCGAATCCCGAATCGAATCTTAAAAGACAAGTTATTTCATATTGCATCAAACGGAAGTTACGGAACACTGTGATGACCCTTACGCTACGGAGTGAACACCTTAAACACCAATAACTAAATATTCTCTGTAGCACCGTCGCTGAAACAGCTAGGCCTATTGTCCATAGTTTTAGTTTTTGAAGGCCTAACTTGTTACCATTCACGTTCTTAAGAACGTGAATAGTAACAAGTTAAGCCTTCAAAAACCAAAACTATGGATAATGTTCTGGGCCAAATTCACATCTTACCTAACAATTAAACATTGTCAATTACTCAAATAAATAGGAATTGAGCCTACATGAATGAATTTTCTAATGACAGTTTTATCCTATTTTTGTTGGAAATGTAACAAATTGAAGTTAGTACGAGAGATTCGAAAAAATCGAATCCTGAGACTGATTCGGGATCGATCTCGAAGTATACGTATGGTATCGATTTTTGAATCGAATTTCGAATATTCGCAGGGCCCTACCAATGACTAATAAATACTAACTAGAATCAAGTTCAGTTTTCCGCTATGCATTATTGGTGTCTCGAGGAAGCTTCCTGTCGATTTTAGTCCAGCTAGCTAATTCAGTATGACCGTCATGGTCGCCATATTGAATTTGGTTTTCGTCCAATGACTAATGAATACTAACTAGAATCAAGTTCAGTTTTCGGCTATGCATTATTGGTGTCTCGAGGAAGCTTCCTGTCGATTTTAGTCCAGCTAGCTAATTCAGTATCATGGTCGCCATATTGAATTTGGTTTGCGTCCAATGACTAATGAATACTAACTAGAATCAAGTTCAGTTTTCGGCTGTGCATTATTGGTGTCTCGAGAAAACTTCCTGACGATTTTAGTCCAGCTAGCTAATTCAGTATGGCCGTCATGGTCGCGATATTGAATTTGGTTTCCGTCCAATGACTAATGAATGCTTACTCGAATCATTTTTATATTTTAATTATGCATTGTTGATGTCTCTAGAGGAAGCATCCGTTTGATTTTGGACCAGTCAGCTGAACCAAGATGGCTGCCAGTGGCCAATTCATTATGGCGTCCATGACGGCCATCTTGAATTTGGTTTCCGTCCAATAATTAATGAATACTGACCGGAATCTAATAGTTCGGAAATAGTAAATAAGTGGTCAGTGACACTTCTTCCTTTCCGGAACTCATTTTAGATTCCCCCCAAGAATTCCTTTTCTTCAAAAATGTTCACAAATCTTCCATAGGGGGCGTTGCAGAATAATTTTCTAATATTACTGCTGACGGATATCCTTCTGTTATTATCCAAGACTTCACTGTCTCCATTCTTCTGAATAATGTTATCCTGTTTTCCTTCCACTCTTTGGGGACATCTCCCTTTTTGACCGTCATGTTGAATAACGCTGTAAGATGCTCATATATTGAAGCCCCTCCTCTTTTTAAAAACATATTGGAATTTCGTCAGTACCAACTGCCACTCTTCGACATGATGACTGTATTTCAAACTACCTCCCCCCCCCCCCCCCCCCCACACCGCAGTTTCACTGCATACTAATTCGCATGATTTTTTTTTACCCTTTCCATCCCACAATCTGGAGGAACTGCTTTCTCCATCTCCATTCATTTATCCTTTTAGAATGCTTGACCACTGCTACAATGCTGTCCAGGTCATCAATGCTATTGCCACTCACCTTAATACTTTGTGTGGTATTGCCTTTAATTTTTTTTTTTACCAAATTCCAGAAACACATAAGAACTAACCCCTCTCTTCCGCCACCCCCTGTTTTCCTTATTGTTTTAACGAGATTACTCTTTCACTCTTCAGATATGTCTTCTAGACACTGTATCATTTACCCACTTTCAATTCATACTTTTTCTCTCTTTTATTGCATTATTTAGCTCGCTATTAACTCCATTCCATTATCCATATACACAGAAAGACACGCGTAGGTGAATGGGTTAACCGGAATGGCCCGAGTGTCAGCGCGGAATGATAAAACGAGAGGCCTTCCTTCCGCGGTGGAACAACCCATTCACACGCACGTGTCTTTCTGTGCTTCTTACACGCCTTCACGTCTATAAAATCAAATCTTAGGAGGACACTCAGCAATTCATTTGACAACTCGTCCCCTGAGTTCCAATGTGTTCTATGTGTCAGTAGTCAGGGGACGAACTATGAACCAAAAGAACAAATTGTATCGCCAATGAAATTTGCGAGGGGAACTTGTGTTATTATAGTTAGCTATCTCTAACGATCAGGCCTGGCACTCTGAAAAATGCAGGAGGGCAAAACATCGGTCTCCCCAATCAGCTTAGGAGAGCAATTAGCTTTAAACAGCATTTTGAGTATCCAGTTGAACGAACTCATTGAAACTGAAACCAACAGACTACATCAGTGATTTTATTAACTTTACTAAGGTAAAGCGAAATCTCTTAGACATCTAGATGTCTCACTCAACAACCGAACACACACTTGACAAGACCTGTGTGTGTGCCCAGACCTGTTGTCCAAGAAAGTCATACGCCTACCACTACCACCTTCAACCCCCCAACAAGTCTGCTTGAATCTACAGTCACATCCTGGTGCAAGTGCTTCAAGTGACAAGATAGTAGTAATGGTAGTATATTATAGTGTCAATATTCCTTGAATAATTACCCCTCAAACTGTGATGTCAGTTGTTGAACTTGAAACTGACAGAAAAAAAAATATTGCTGTGACCCATTTTGCTTCAAATGATTGCAACTGTGTTTGGGTATGGTTGCAGCCATTACCTTTTACCACTAAACCACTTTCAAAATGAAATTACGTGATGTTATGTGACTTCGAAGTGAAATTACATTTTTGCTTTACAACAAAAATTTAATATGAGCATAATGCATGTAATCTTAATCATCCCTGACCAAAATATTTAGGAGGGCAATTTTTCGCTCTCCTTAATTCTTTCAGGAGGACAGTAAGGAGAGCTAAAAAATCGCTCTCCTGAAACTGCCAAGCCTGAACGATTCAAATTGTAATTGCAGTGCAAGAATTGTAGAAAATCCCAGTGAAATTTCGCTTCTATTTTAAAATAGTTCGTCAACGAGTTCAGTTTGCCACATGTGTGTGGTGTACCTTGATTTGAAACTGTTGTCCACCACAAAAATTACCTTTGATGGTCTCCTATTTTCTTGGAGCCATCTTTCATGTTGACGTTCGTACAAAACGCAAAATCAGCCATGAAAATCATTTTTTTCCAATTTGAGATGTGAAAACTAATATTGTGTTGCCCTGTGTTGACAGTCTGGCAAATGCATGTGTTGCATTGCTTAGTTTTGTTTCGAACCGTGTAAGAAAGGTCATTTTGAACAAAAACATAAACATTCAAACGAGATTAAAATATACTGACGCGCACCCAGTATCTAATTTCAGTTAACTGGTAGATTGCAGAGTTATTTTTGGTCATCAGAATTTGTTCGCATGTCTTTGCCTTGTTACAATGCCAAAGGGCACTCTCCCATAAATTGTATCAAGGAAAATCCACACAGACTAAATAATTTCACTTTTAAGATAATATGAAGCACGTTCACAGAATATGAAGCTTTTATGTTACAGTACCTGCCCTTTAGAATAAAGCCCAAATATGGGCTTCCAGCACTCTACCAGTTAATGTTTATTCTCTCCACATTTCCCGGGGTGTTCACGGTGCTAAAAATTAGAAAAACAAACTAAAGCCTACATAATATTAACAAAACTCACACAGTTAACTTCAGCTAGTTTGTGGCGACTACCCAAAGGAGAACTGTCGATCTGCTCCTTCAGCCCTCTATCCATTCTCCCCATTCACATCATATTACCTCACACTCCTAACTTATATCCTAGAATCCCAATACTAAATGATTTCACTATCGCTTATTTGCCCATCTCATCTTTACACCTCCAGGGGGCGCGGTGGCGTTGCAGTAACCGGTTCTCGTCAAATCACCGAAGTTAAGCAACGTCGACCCCGGTTAATCCTCGGTTGGGTGACCGCCTGAGCGATCGATTCGGACTCCCGCGTTGTGTCCTTGGGCAAGGCACTTCACCCCGATGGTCCACATGGGGGGTCGATGACGCCGTGTACTAAGGCGTACTGCACGTCGATGGTGCGCATGTCTTCAACCAATCTAATCCTGCCTATGCTGCAGTGCGAAGTTACGATGTTGGGGAGCTGGCAGCTGCTCGTCGTTCCTCGGTGGTTCTCTCCGGCTTCCTCCACCCGTAAAACTGTCACGGTCATGATTATCCATTGTGCATAAGTATGTGACCTTAAACACCAATAAATAAATAAGTAAGTAAGTAAGTAAGTAAGTAAGTAAGTAAGTAAGTAAATAAATAAATAAATAAATAAATAAATAAATAAATAAATAAATAATTCCACCTCCAATCTTACCCCTCTCTCACTGAGACAGCAGTTGCTTTTAAAAACCTAAATAATTCTCATCTTGCTGCACTAAAACAGATCACAGTGTTAGCCTTCAAAGCTGATGGTACCAGAGTTGTTTGTACCATGGATTTTATTGCTACTATAGGCTTTTTAGGTTGTCCAGCTTACAGTTTCATACCACTTATAACCTTGTCCTGTATATGTAGAACAGTGACTCTGCTGTAATTTACCAAAAAAATCATATTTCAACACGGCATTCTTTCCAAAAGTATTTTGAACACGTTATCTCTAAGACACACAATTATAGTATGTGCAGATAGTAGATGGATAATGGGAGTTAATCAAATCCAATATTCACCAATTTCCTGTACTTCGTAGAATATATTTACACTTATAACCCCACTCCCACATTTCAGCTTCACACATACACACCCACACACACACACCCGCCTATACACACAAACCGAACTTCAGGGGATGAAGTGTTGCCGTTCAGTCAATGTTGCCTCAAGAAGTCCACACAGGCGAGTATAATCAGGTAATGGTATTCTGTCCATCCGCTACCTCTACCCCAACTGTGGTTGTGGTCTGTTTGTAGTCTGTGTCACCGCTAAACATACAGACAGGAAATAAGTAAATATCTGAGATAAATTTTTGTGAGTTTTAATGTTTTTTCTTCTTTTTTTTTTTAATTTGATGTGATTATGTAAATCTGGATTTATGCGTGAAAGATCTTCCTTTATTGGAGGTCATTACTTATTATATCGGCCGAGATATCAACCCGGGGTAACTTTCATTTCAGCCTGAAGGTCGTAGGTCAAAGGCTAAAGCAAAGTTACAGATGGCAGAATATGTTTCACAGTTTATATGCAGGTATGTTGCTAAGGAGTTCTGGACGGGGTAGGAAGGGGGGGGGGGGGGTCCACTTCCACAGTACAGTTGCCGTGGACTGGTCGTAATCCATGCGTGAACAGTGATGTCCATGCATATGTTTATCAGTTAGTAGAAAAAATCATCAGCAAAATTTTAATTAATGAAGCACCGGGTTATACCCGGTGCTTCATTAATTAAATTTTTTTTGATGATTATTCCTATAATTAGTGCTTGGAATCTAATATTATTGCTTCTGTGGAAATATTGCCCACCCGTGGAAAGTAACCAGTCCACGGCGGCTGTACTGTCACTTCATATCAGCCTGAGGCCGAAGATCAACGGCTGATGTAAAGTTACTGAGACCGAAGGTCGAAGGTTAATGTGAAGTTAACGAGGGCTGGTATCTCGACCGGTATGAAACCATCCAAGCAATAACCGCTTTATTTATAAAGCCAAAACAAATTACGGCTTGAGGCTGTGAAGCCGCGACGTTCCCTTTTTGGGAAGCCGGGACTTTCGGATAGCTGAGCTATCTCTTCCCCCACTAAGACGAATCTCCGTTTACGATTAGAAATCTTAGTTTGCGTTGAATTTTCTGTACAACTCTATTATTTCTTCTCGTCATCCACCTAATCCTTACTAACTGGTTTCATCAATTCCTCTTACAGATACTCAGTTTGAAACCATTCGCCAGTTTTCCTGATTTCTTTTGTTGAATAACCGATTTCGATGTAAACATATTGCTTGCGCCTTGTAACTCGGGAGAAAGGGAAGCAATTCTAGGTCGAATCATATCGCCCGAGACCGGCGTCATATCATCCGAGTTTGAAGTCATATCCGCCGAGCTTGATAATGGGCGATTTTGGAAAAGAAACTCATATCTAACAAATAATACATTATATTGTTTCCACATCGAAGAAAAAGTGGAAAACAGTTGCGAATGAATTCAAGGGAGACAACCATGTTTTCGGGCAAACCGTCTACTTCCCTTAGGAATTCGGCGCTTTTATGGGCTTTCGTATTCCCACTTTTCGTGTAAATCTGCGCGCAGAATACCGTTGAAGTAATGTGATGTCCTTTCACTCATAAACATATGCAGATTTTCATACGTGCTCCAGTGAAAAATATTCCAGTCAATTCGTATTTAATACATCATCATACCATCAAAATATTAACACAATCAGTGTAACTACAGTTAAAACTAGAAGTCCTGTCATGAAATGCGCACAAATGGCACGTTGATATGCGCGTTAATGTACGCGTTATGGCCTAAGTAAAGCTATCAAATTATGTACATATGGCCTGTGCACAAGCAATGTTTCAGCCAATGGACCTCCGGGTAACCCGGAGGTCCATTGGCAGAAACATTGCATGTGTTTGCTATGAGGAACCAAGAGAACCTGCCCTGCTTTGGATGCCATTCGATATGGCAATTGCGCGCAATTCCAACGCGCAATTAAGCCTAGATAAGCGCACTATTCGTGACAGGACTTCTAGTTTTAACTGTAGTGATAAATGATGGTTGTGGTGAGTACTCATTTTCAAGGGTAATAACATTAAAAATCCGACTCACTGAAGTCTCGATTGAGCAATAATTCGTCCGTTGATTCAAAGAAAATGAATTTAACAAGGGAGACAACCATGTTTATTGTTTATTGTATATTTTTAGATTCAATCGTCTGGAATATTTCAGTTAGTTGGAAAAGCGAACTTTAGGTTCGCTTTTCCAACTAACTGAAATATTCCAGACTACTGACGCTTATGGGCGATGGACTATTTATTTATTGATGTTTTAAGGTCACATATTTATGCACAATGGCTAATCATGACCGTGACAGTTTTACGGGTGGAGGAAGCCAGAGTGCCCGGAGAGAACCACCGAGCAACGACGAGCAGCTGCCAGCTCCCCAACATCGTAACTCCACACTGCAGCACAGGCAGGGTTAGATTGGTTGAAGACATGCGTACCATCGACGTGCAGTACGCCTTAGTACTCGGCGTCATCGTGCCCCACTCGGGCAATGGAGATGAAGTGTCTTGCCCAAGGACACAACGCGGTTGCCGCAGGTAGGATACGAACCGAGGACCTCGCGGCTTGCAGCCTGCGCCTCTACCTACTGAGCCACCGCGCTCCCAAGGGCGATGGACTATTTACGATCTAGACTAGTTCCAGGTCATAACAACATCGAATTCCTTATAGATGCCTGAGAGCTTGAAAGACAAGAAATGGAGCTTCAATATAAGTTTCGTTTAGTATAAAACTTTGCTAAAATGGGAAGTATTATGAAATCTCACTCAGATACGTTACCTCCACGCCCAGATTTGATTCCGGACGCCCCCTTAACCATTTGAACCCTGGTGGTATCTTCCATGTCAGTTCAAATGGCAGCAATTGGGTGAGTCCATATCTATTATATGGGGTCAGACCAATTAATATTTCCAGCCTTATGGCCGCACGTTGAAAATATTGATTGGTCTACACCTCACATTTACCTTGTAGCCATTCTACTTAATGACATTATGACATAGCCAGAGACCCACGGCCTCTGGGGTTCAAAGGTTAATTATCTTTAGCTGGGAGATTTATAGGTGTATATCTAACTAGGAGTTGGGACGTACGAACTTACCAGTCGTTTCCATGGAGTCTGCGGAAACTTCCTTTATTACACACCCGTAACTGTATTTGTCACGATCGCATGGATTTTAGGGGCATGCGGTAATTTTAACCAGAAAGCTCTAGTGCAATCCGATAAAAAGTACCCTTCGCGTGCACAAGTTCTCTTGTTAAACTGGTTCTTTTAGTTTGCAGCGTTCAGTGGAATATAACCAATGAGAACCATTGGCTATATTTATCTGTCGGAATTACCGATTCCTACGTATTACAAAATGTTTGATGCACAACTGTGCTAAAAACTATTGAAAGTCATGAAAGACACATGATCTCTGCCAAGAAATTGAACAGTGAAACTCAACCTTCGCATTCGTTATTGAAAATCGAGGAAAACTTAATTAATTTTAGTGCAAAATAGTCCAATTGGGTTCGATATTGCATCCAGCCACGAGTACAGTAAAACTTTGTTACAATGTTGCCCTCAGCGCTGCGTGCTGCCAGCGAGTCGACACGAGGCCTACTGTGTAACTGTAATCTTATTCGATTCACACTTCGGCAATGAAGCAGCACGCAAACGTACTTTGAAAAGCATGTTAAGTTGAAGTAGTTCTCAGGAAGCAAGACTAAAAGAATCTTGAATACTGGTTACCATGAAGAGGAAAAACTGACGCCGACACGCCGACAGCGTCTGGCTGGAGATGTTTAACAACCAGTACATGCAGTTACTAATTAACTATCTCCAATTCCACCCTTACTAGATGACCACTCACCCCCCCCCCCCCCCCGCCCCACACTAGCTGAATAAAGAAAATAAATTCGGAAGAATGAAAAGCCTGGTTTTATATAAAAAAAAACTCGGTATTTTACATTTGTGGAACCAATGTTTTTTAAGTGCTAGTGGGTGTTGCGGCAACAGGTTTATTTTATTTAATTTTCTTTTGTGGCAGGGTGGGGGGGGGGGGGGGGGCATTTTAGGGGGATATAGTATTGCTAAAATATGACTTTCTGGAGTTTGTACTGGGGAAATTAAAAAATGTTTCCAGCTGCCCACTACAGAAATTCTGAAAAGTCTCGAGTAGGCTGGGAATGAGACCATGAAGAGGGGAGGGGTGGTAAATACATGTGGTCTGATGAATGCAATATATTGTCAATTTTATGAGATGACTTCCATGAAATTCAAAAATAATTATTAGAATATTTAAAACACAGACAATATGACAATATTTTCCAGACACAGATTGATGTGTATTTTTAAATGACTAATTAAGGATTTTTGCTAGTATTTCTGTTTTATACAAGGATATTTATTATTTTGCTTTAATTCTCAGCAACAAAACTTAAATCGAATGCCACCTATGTGAGTTAGCTACATGGGTGTATGAGATGGGTAGGGGGTTGAGGCACTCTCACCCCCTTCACCAATAAGCAGTTAATTTTGCAGTTTTCATTGAAAGAGACTGGTATTTTCAGAACAGATTGTTCAGAGGGAGGGGGTATTTTTATAATTTTGGCAAATATCAGGGCAGTGGGAAGAGCAGTTTCATAGGCAAATTCGAGGCAAGGGCCTGCATTTTGATTTTGAAACAAAAGTTCAGGGCAGTTTGATTGGTCAGCACCCATCTCCAAGAAAATGTTCTCCAAAAACCTATCATTTTAGCCACATTCTATCAGTCCTCTTTAAAACTACTTACTAAATGTAAATTCAGAATACTAAATTCCAAATTTAACACTGACAAGATATTGGAGCAGACACATAAAAAATTATTTTGTTTTGAACCAGATACCAAGAAAAAAATATTGACAGAACCGTTCAGATAACAAACTGGTGAAGTATAGTACTACTAGTACAAAATAATGTAAACATTAATCAATCTTTCAAAATATTATCAACCGAAATAAGTTGGAGCTTACTGGTGAGAACACCCCCCCCCCCCCCCACACTTATTTCTCTTTCAGCCTCTGCCTAAGGCTGTTGGATACTCATTTCGTGAGCTTTCAAGAAAATGCTGACTGGTTATAGATGGGTGGGGGGGGGGGGGGGGGGGGAGGTTGCAAAAAAGGTGTACAAACTAAATTACTTATGGAGGCATGACATTTTCTTGCAGTTATCATGCAATATATTTCTCCTTTTGTATATCTGTAGTATTATGTGGACAACCTAAAGCTTTTATTTGCAACTGCGTGTGGTGCTAGTGGTTCTCGTGGTATCCCTGCGCCACTCGCTCTCCTCCAGTAATCGTTAACCCATTCAAACATAAGTGTGGTTCTGTATATCTACTTTATCAATCTCTCAGTTCACCAGTTTAATTCTGAAAAATATTCTACGCAGTTATGAGCTGTTTGTTTCCTCACTTTTCGTGGAGTTTGAGCTCAGAGTGTTGTTAACCCTTTACCCAACGTAACGGCCAAAAGTGGCCAGCGCTATTCATAAAAATCGCCAATTAATTTTCATTGCTTTTTTCATTTTTTATCTCAAAAACATAGGTTATGACCCCTCTTTGGAACGAGCTCGTTCCAACGAGGCGTCCTAACCTATCTTTTTGAGACAAAAAATGAAAAAAATAGTTATTCAAGAATTTTGTTTGCAAGTGTCGTCTGCTTTTCGTGTTAGGTAAAGGGTTAATGTAATCTGATGTTCCTTCCCTTACAGAGATATGCAGGTATTATTTCGTGCCCCAGTTATAGATGTTTCAAACAGTAGGTATTATGAAAGTTTGTGGAACTAAGTGGGGTAGTTATAAAACTACGCCTGTGTCGAGTGTTCTTTCCCAGAGGTAATGTCATCAGAAATCGATCAAGTCAATTTGAGGTTGAGCAGCACTCAAAGAAAATTAATGTTTATGGTATTTTTAGATTCAATCGCCTGGAAAATATCAGCTGGTAGGAAAAGCGAACCGTAGGTTAATCAGTGCTAATAAATTATTTTATGTTACATTTCAAATCAAATGATAACAAACTGGTTAAACCTGCTTGTGAGTTCATACTGCAAGTCAGTGTATGATCCCACTCACAGAATGTTTGGACATTGGTCCATTTGTTAATGATCATTCTTGTTTTTTTTTTTTTTTTGTTGTTTTTTTTTTTTGGGGGGGGGAGGGGGAGGGGTTGTAGTTTTGTTTTGTTTTCTTTGGGGGTGGGTGGGAGGGACAAAACTGTCGGCTAAAAAAGTTTTGCCATGAACTGATAGACATATTCAGTCTTACTCACGAATTTTTTGCAGACTCGGGACTGAGATTTATCACGATCAATCCTTAATCTCAGTTTCATTAAATTCAAATCCAATCATCTGCGACTTGGACAATCATTACAATTTTGTCACACGTGACAGGTTTTGCCTCGTGGTTATGTTGCAATGAGTTCCAGTTAAGTCTTAGCTGCCTATATTGGCAGTGAACACTAGAGTAACAAGAAGGATGTTACTTCCCTAGCGTTGACCTATAGTCATGCTGAAACAGTAGATCCAGTGTCAGGAAAGCTCTTTTATTGTTTATATCACTCCAAATAAAGGATATCTTTAATTTTTATTGATTATATCACTCGAAAAATCTAATGGTATATATTGTCAGTAGGTATAAAAGGCCGATTCGTCATTATTACCAAATTAACCATATGAACACTAGTGGTATCTTCCATGTCCGTTCAATGGCAGCTATTAGAAGAGTCCACATTCATTATTTAGGGTAGGCCATTTAATATGTTGATTGGTCTACCCCACACGTTTACTGAACAGCCATCGTATTTAATGACGTTAGGGCGTATCATATTCTTTGCCGGAAAAGAAGCCGCTGCGGTTTAAAGGGTTAATATTACTGTAATGGTTGTCAGTAATCCAAGTCTGTAATATCAATGTCCTGGATAGACCCACAGAAACAAAATTTACCTTAACACAAACTTTTACAACCTAAACTTCACTTACTCCGAGAAAAACATGTACATTTAGACTGAGAAATAACAAACATTCAGCTAAATCTTAGCATACCGGAGTTTTAATACCTAGAGAAGTGAGTAAAATAAAAAGATACACAGTAACGAGAAGTTAAAGCCCGACAATCTGCAAAAAGCCGACCAAAACGCTACATCTAACAGACAGAAATTGACTAAGTTTGGGTTGACAATCTTAGGTTAAATTGGATAAAAAGTCACAGTATTAAGGTTGGATACTGTTGTGATGGTTACATATTACGGCAATGGACTTCAGTAACCCAAGTCTCCAATATCAATCACATGGAAAGCCATATAGAAACACAAAAGGGTGCTAATGCTCCTTCCCTTGCCTACATTCCTCTTTGATAAAGAACAATTAACCTATAAGAATTGGGGCACATAATTATTAAAATCGTTTTCTTTCACAAATAAGCTAATAGTAATATTAATCAGCAAAGTTATGAGAAACTGCATTATCAATACAACACATCTGTGACAAATATACATCGCCATAATATACAAAAGAATTTACTTTAACTCGGCATTTTATAACAGACAATTAACTAAAGTTTCATCCAACAAAATGCCCAAAATAAGGGTTAAGTACTTCAGTCATGGTCCAAAATAACACCATCTGCATGTTGAATGTCCTGGGGCCAACGGTTTTGAAAAAACAATCTCAAACAAAACTCTTCCAATTCGGATATTGGAGCTGACTTTAATTGTTATACAGTTAAAACTAGAAGTCCTGTCATGAACTGTGCGCTTATTTAGGCTTAATTGCATGGAGGAATTGCGCGTAATTGCCATATCGAATGGCATCCAGAGCATGGCAGGTTCGCCTGGTTACTCATAGCAAACACAAGCAATGTTTCTGCCAATGGACCTCCGGGTTACCCATTGGCTGAAAAAAATGCTTGTGCACAGGCCATATGTACAGCATTTGATAGCCTTACTATGGTCATACCGTTTAGATTAACGTGCAGATCAACGTGCTATTTGCGCGCATTTCATGGCAGAACTTCTAGTTTTAACTGTTCCTACGGGCATCATAACAGCACATATGCTAAGTAGAAGGGTTAAGAGAAACCAAAATCGCAATGAAACATGTCTATAAGCAATATAGATCACCATAATGTGCAATACAGTTTAATTTAACGCAAAATCTTACAACAGAAAATTGACGTTTTCGACTGAAAAAAAAACTTGAAGTAAAATTTCCAGAAGATAAGAGTAAAGTACTGTAGTGAGTTCCTAAATAACCAGCAACTGTAATAAAAAAAGTCCCCGGGTCACTGTCAAGTACTGTAGTGTGTTTCTAAATAACCAGCAACTGTAAAAAAAAATCCCTGGGTCACTGTCAAGTACTGTAGTGGGTTCCTAAATAACCAGCAACTGTAATATAAAAATCCCCGGATCACTGTCAAGTACTGTAGTGTGTTCTTAAATAACCAGCAACTGTAAAAAAAAATCCCCGGGTCACTGTCAAGTACTGTAGTGAGTTCCTAAATAACCAGCAACTGTGATATTAAAATCCCTGAGTCACTGTCAAGTACTGTAGAGTGTTCCTAAATAACCAGCAACTGTATTATATAAAAATCACTGGGTCACTGTCAAGTACTGTAGTGAGTTCCTAAATAACCAGTAACTGTAGTATAAAAAACCCAGGGTCACTGTCAAGTACTGTAGGGTGTTCCTAAATAACCAGAAACTGTAATATAAAAATCCCCGGGTCACTGTCAAGTACTGTAGTGAGTTCATAAATAACCACCAACTGTGATATAAAAATCCCTGGGTCACTGTCAAGTACTGTAGTGAGTTCCTAAATAACCAGCAACTGTAAAAAAAAATACCCGGGTTACTGTCAAGTACTGTACTGAGTTCCTAAATAACCAGCAACTGTAATATAAAAATCCCCGGGTCACTGTCAAGTACTGTAGTGAGTTCCTAAATAACCAGTAACTGTAGTATAAAAATCCCCGGGTCACTGTCAGGTACTGTAGTGTGTTCCTAAATAACCAGCAACTGTAATATAAAAATCCCCGGGTCACTGTCAAGTACTGTAGTGTGTTCCTAAATAACCAGCAACTGTAATATAAAAATCCCCGGGTCACTGTCAAGTACTGTAGTGCGTTCTAAATAAACTGCAAGTGTAACAAAAAAATCCCCGGGACATTGTCAAGTACTGTAGTGAGTTCCTAAATAACCAGCAACAGTGATATAAAAATCCCCGGGTCATTGTCAAGTACTGTAATGCGTTCCTAAATAACCAGCAACTGTAATAAAAAAATCCCCGGGTCACTGCCAAGTAATGTAGTGAGTTCCTAAATAACCAGCAACTGTGATATAAAAATCCCTGCGTCACTGTCAAGTACTGCAGTGTGTTCCTAAATAACCAGCAACTGTAATATAAAAATCTCTGGGTCAACTTCAAGTACTGTAGTGAGTTCCTAAATAACCAGTAACTGTAAAAAAAAATCCCCGGGTCACTGTCAAGTACTGTAGTGAGTTCCTAAATAACCAGCAACTGTGATATAAAAATCCCCGGGACATTGTCAAGTACTGTAGTGAGTTCCTACATAACCAGCAACTGTGATATAAAAATCCCCGGGTCACTGTCAAGTACTGTAGTGAGTTCCAAAATAACCAGCAACTGTAGAATGAAAATCCCCGGGTTACTGGCAAGTACTGTAGTGAGTTCCTAAATAACCAGCAACTGTAATATAAAAATCCCCGGATCACTGTCAAGTACTGTAGTGTGTTCCTAAATAACCAGCAACTGTAAAAAAAAATCCCTGGGTCACTATCAAGTACTGTAGTGAGTTCCTAAATAACCAGCAACTGTGATATAAAAATCCCCGGGACATTGTCAAGTACTGTAGTGAGTTCCTACATAACCAGCAACTGTGATATAAAAATCCCCGGGTCACTGTCAAGTACTGTAGTGAGTTCCAAAATAACCAGCAACAGTGATATAAAAATCCCCGGGACATTGTCAAGTACTGTAGTGAGTTCCTAAATAACCAGCAACTGTGATATAAAAATCCCTGGGACATTGTCCAGTACTGTAGTGAGTTCCTAAATAACCAGCAACAGTGATATAAAAATCCCTGGGTCACTGTCAAGTACTGTAGTGTGTTCCTAAATAACCAGCAACTGTAAAAAAAAAATCCCCGGGTCACTGTCAAGTACTGTAGTGAGTTCCTAAATAACCAGCAACTGTGATATAAAAATCCCCGGGACATTGTCAAGTACTGTAGTGAGTTCCTAAATAACCAGCAACTGTGATATAAAAATCCCTGGGACATTGTCCAGTACTGTAGTGAGTTCCTAAATAACCAGCAACAGTGATATAAAAATCCCTGGGTCACTGGTCAGTACTGTAGTGAGTTCCTAAATAACCAGCAACTGTGATATAACAATCTCCTGGTCACTGTCAAGTACTGTAGAGAGTTCCTAAACAACCAGCAACTGTAATATAAAAATCCCAGAGTCACTGTCCAGTACTGAAGTAGCCTCATAAATAACCAGCAACTGTAATATAAAAATCCCTGGGACATTGTCAAGTACTGTAGTGAGTTCCTAAATAACCGGCAACAGTAATATAAAAATCCCTGGGTCAATGTCAAGTACTGTAGTGAGTTCCTAAATAACCAGCAACTGTAATAAAAAAATCCCCAGGTCACTGCCAAGTAATGTAGTGAGTTCCTAAATAACCAGCAACTGTGATATAAAAATCCTGGGTCACTGTCAAGTACTGCAGTGTGTTGCTAAATAACCAGCAACTGTAATATAAAAATCTCTGGGTCACTGTCAAGTACTGTAGTGAGTTCCTAAATAACCAGTAACTGTAGTATAAAAATCCCCGGGTCACTGTCAAGTACTGTAGTGCGTTCTAAATAACCAACAAGTGTAATATAAAAATCCCTGGGACATTGTCAAGTACTGTAGTGAGTTCCTAAATAACCAGCAACAGTGATATAAAAATCCCCAGGTCATTGTCAAGTACTGTAGAGCGTTCCTAAATAACCAGCAACTGTAATAAAAAAATCCCCGGGTCACTGCCAAGTAATGTAGTGAGTTCCTAAATAACCAACAACTGTGATATAAAAATCCCTGGGTCACTGTCAAGTACTGCAGTGTGTTCCTAAATAACCAGCAACTGTAATATAAAAATCTCTGGGTCACTGTCAAGTACTGTAGTGTGTTCCTAAATAACCAGCAACTGTAAAAAAAAATCCCCGGGTCACTGTCAAGTACTGTAGTGAGTTCCTAAATAACCAGCAACTGTGATATAAAAATCCCTGGGTCACTGTCAAGTACTGTAGTGTGTTCCTAAATAACCAGTAACTGTAGTTTAAAAATCCCAGGGTCACTGTCAAGTACTGTAGTGCGTTCTAAATAACCAGCAAGTGTAATATAAAAATCTCTGGGTCACTGTCAAGTACCGTAGAGTGTTCCTAAATAACCAGTAACTGTAGTATAAAAATCCCTGGGTCACTGTCAAGTACTGTAGTGCATTCTAAATAACCAGCAAGTGTAATATAAAAATCCCCGGGACATTGTCAAGTACTGTAGTGAGTACCTAAATAACCAGCAACAGTGATATAAAAATCCCTGGGACATTGTCCAGTACTGTAGTGAGTTCCTAAATAACCAGCAACAGTGACATAAAAATCCCTGGGTCACTGTCAAGTACTGTAGTGAGTTCCTAAATAACCAGTAACTGTAGTATAAAAATCCCCGGGTCACTGTCAGGTACTGTAGTGTGTTCCTAAATAACCAGCAACTGTGATATAAAAATCCCCGGGACATTGTCAAGTAATGTAGTGAGTTCCTAAATAACCAGCAACAGTGATATAAAATCCCCGGTACATTGTCAAGTACTGTAGTGAGTTCCTAAATAACCAGGAACAGTGACATAAAAGTCCCTGGGTCACTGTCAAGTACTGTAGTGCTATCCTAAATAACCAGCATCTGTAATAAAAAAATCCACGGTTCACTGTCAAGTACTGTACTGAGTCCCTAAATAACCAGCAACTGTAATGTAAAAATCACCGGGACTCTGCCAAGTACTGTTCTGAGTCCTTAAATAACTAGCAACTGTAATATAAAAAACCCAGAGTCACTGGTCAGTACTGTAGTGAGTTCCTAAATAACCAGCTACTGTGATTTAACAATCTCCTGGTCACTGTCAAGTACTGTAGTGAGTTCCTAAATAACCAGCAACTGTAATATAAAAATCCCAGAGTCACTGCTCAGTACTGTAGTGAGTTCCTAAATAACCAGCAACTGTGATATAACAATCTCGGGGTCATTGTCAAGTACTGTAGAGAGTTCCTAAACAACCAGCAACTGTAATATAAAAATCCCAGAGTCACTGCCCAGTACTGTAGTGGCCTCATAAATAACCAGCAACTGTAATATAAAAATCCCCGGGACATTGTCAAGTACTGTAGTTAGTTCCTAAATAACTGGCAACAGTAATATTAGAATCCCTGGGTCACTGTCAAGTACTGTAGTGAGTTCCTAAATAACCAGCAACTGTAATATAAAAATCTCTGGGACTTTGTCAAGTACTGCAGTGAGTTCCTACATAACCAGCAACTGTGATATAAAAATCACCGCACCACTGTCAAGTACTGTAGTGAGTTCCTAACTAACCAGCAACTGTAATATAAAAATTACCGGGTCACTGTCAAGTCCTGAAGTGAGTTCCTAAATAACCAGCAACTGCAGTATAAAAATTCTCGGGGTACTGTCAAGTACTGTAGAGTGTTCCTAAATAACCAGCAACTGCAATATAAAAATCCCTGGGTCACTCTCAAGTCCAATTGTGCATTCCTAGATAACCAGCAACTGTACTATAAAAAATCTACATTACACTGTCAAGTACTGTAGTGAGTTCCTAAATAACCAGCAACTGTAATATAAAAATCCTCCGTCACTGTTAAGTACTGTAGTGAGTTCCTAAATAACTAGCAAGTGTAATATAAGAATCCCCGGGTCACTGTCAATTACTGTCGTGAGTTCCTAAATAACCATCAACTGTAATATAAAAATCCCTGGGTCACTGTCAAGTAATGTAGTAAGTTCCTAAATAACTAGCAAGTGTAATATAGAACTCCCAGGGTCACTGTCAAGTAATGTATTGTGTTCCTATATAACCAGCAACTGTAATATAAAAATCCCCGGGTCACTGTCAATTACTGTCGTGAGTTACTAAATAACCAGCAACTGTAGTAAAAAATTCCCGGGCCCCTGTCAAGTACTGTAGTGAGTTCCTAAATAACAAGCAACTGTAATATAAAAATCTCTGGGTCACTGTCAAGTACTGTAGTGTGTTCCTAAATAACCAGTAACTGTAGTTTAAAAATCCCAGGGTCACTGTCAAGTACTGTAGTGCATTCTAAATAACCAGCAAGTGTAATATAAAAATCTCTGGGTCACTGTCAAGTACCGTAGAGTGTTCCTAAATAACCAGTAACTGTAGTATAAAAATCCCTGGGTCACTGTCAAGTACTGTAGTGCATTCTAAATAACCAGCAAGTGTAATATAAAAATCCCCGGGACATTGTCAAGTACTGTAGTGAGTACCTAAATAACCAGGAACAGTGATATAAAAATCCCTGGGACATTGTCCAGTACTGTAGTGAGTTCATAAATAACCAGCAACAGTGACATAAAAATCCCTGGGTCACTGTCAAGTACTGTAGTGAGTTCCTAAATAACCAGTAACTGTAGTATAAAAATCCCCGGGTCACTGTCAGGTACTGTAGTGTGTTCCTAAATAACCAGCAACTGTGATATAAAAATCCCCGGGACATTGTCAAGTACTGGAGTGAGTTCCTAAATAACCAGCAACAGTGATATAAAATCCCCGGTACATTGTCAAGTACTGTAGTGAGTTCCTAAATAACCAGGAACAGTGACATAAAAGTCCCTGGGTCACTGTCAAGTACTGTAGTGCATTCCTAAATAACCAGCATCTGTAACAAAAAAATCCACGGTTCACTGTCAAGTACTGTACTGAGTCCCTAAATAACCAGCAACTGTAATGTAAAAATCACCGGGACTCTGCCAAGTACTGTTCTGAGTCCTTAAATAACTAGCAACTGTAATATAAAAATCCCAGAGTCACTGGTCAGTACTGTAGTGAGTTCCTAAATAACCAGCTACTGTGATTTAACAATCTCCTGGTCACTGTCAAGTACTGTAGTGAGTTCCTAAATAACCAGTAACTGTAATATAAAAATCCCAGAGTCACTGCTCAGTACTGTAGTGAGTTCCTAAATAACCAGCAACTGTGATATAACAATCTCCGGGTCATTGTGAAGTACTGTAGAGAGTTCCTAAACAACCAGCAACTGTAATATAAAAATCCCAGAGTCACTGCCCAGTACTGTAGTGGCCTCATAAATAACCAGCAACTGTAATATAAAAATCCCCGGGACATTGTCAAGTACTGTAGTTAGTTCCTAAATAACTGGCAACAGTAATATTAGAATCCCTGGGTCACTGTCAAGTACTGTAGTGAGTTCCTAAATAACCAGCAACTGTAATATAAAAATCTGTGGGACTTTGTCAAGTACTGCAGTGAGTTCCTACATAACCAGCAACTGTGATATAAAAATCACTGCACCACTGTCAAGTACTGTAGTGAGTTCCTAACTAACCAGCAACTGTAATATAAAAATTATCGGGTCACTGTCAAGTCCTGAAGTGAGTTCCTAAATAACCAGCAACTGCAGTATAAAAATTCTCGGGGTACTGTCAAGTACTGTAGAGTGTTCCTAAATAACCAGCAACTGCAATATAAAAATCCCTGGGTCACTCTCAAGTCCAATTGTGCATTCCTAGATAAACAGCAACTGTACTATAAAAAATCTACATTACACTGTCAAGTACTGTAGTGAGTTCCTAAATAACCAGCAACTGTAATATAAAAATCCTTGGTCACTGTTAAGTACTGTAGTGAGTTCCTAAATAACTAGCAAGTGTAATATAAGAATCCCCGGGTCACTGTCAATTACTGTCGTGAGTTCCTAAATAACCATCAACTGTAATATAAAAATCCCTGGGTCACTGTCAAGTAATGTAGTAAGTTCCTAAATAACTAGCAAGTGTAATATAGAACTCCCAGGGTCACTGTCAAGTAATGTATTGTGTTCCTATATAACCAGCAACTGTAATATAAAAATCCCCGGGTCACTGTCAATTACTGTCGTGAGTTACAAAATAACCAGCAACTGTAGTAAAAAATTCCCGGGCCCCTGACAAGTACTGTAGTGAGTTCCTAAATAACAAGCAACTGTAATAAAAAAAATAACCAGGTCACTGTCAAGTACTGTAGTGAGTTCCTAAATAACCAGCAACTGTAGTATAGAAATCCCCGGGTCACTGTCAGGTACTGTAGTGAGTTCCTAAATAACCAGCTGCTGTAATATAGAAATCTGCGGGTCACTGTCAAGTCCTATAGTGCATTCCTAAATCACCAGCGACTGTAATAGAAAAATCCCCAGGTCACTGTCAACTGCTGTAGTGAGTTTCTAAATAACCAGCAGCTGTAGTATAAAAATGCCCAGGCCACTGTCAAGTACTGTAGTGAGTTCCTAAATAACCAGCAACTGTAATATAAAAATCACTGGGTCACTGTCAGGTAATGTAGTGAGTTACTAAATAACTAAAAACTGTAATATAAAAATCCCCGGGACACCATCAAGTACCGTAGGGAGTTCCTAAATAACCAGCAACTGTAGTATAAAAATCCCCGGGACACTGTCAAGTACTATAGTCAGTTCCGAAATAACCAGCAACAGTGATATAAAAATCCCCGGGACACTGTCAACAACTGTAGCGAGTTCCTAAATAACCAGCAACTGTGATATAAAATTCCCCAGGCCACTGTCAAGTACTGTAGTGAGTTACTAAATAACCAGCAACTGTGATATAAAATTCCCCAGGCCACTGTCAAGTACTGTAGTGAGTTCCTAAATAACCAGCCACTGTGATATAAAATTACGCAGGCCACTGGCAAGTACTGTAGTGAGTTCCTAAATAACCAGCAACTGTGATATAAAAATCCCTGAGTCACTGTCAAGTACTGTAGTGTGTTCCTAAATAACCAGCAACTGTGATATAAAATTCCCCGGGACACCATCAATTACTGTAGTGTGTTGCTAAATAACCAGCAACTGTGATATAAAATTCCCCGGGCCACTGTCAAGTACTGCAGCGACTTCCTAAATAACCAGCAACTGTGATAAAAAATTCCCCGGGCCACTGTCAAGTACTGTAGTGGGTTCCTAAATAACCAGCAACTGTAATATAAGGATCCCCGGGACACTGTCAAGTACTGTAGTGAGTTCCTATATAACCATCAACTGCAATATAAAAATCCCCAGGTCTCTGTCAAGTAATGTAGTGAGTTCCTAAATAACTAGCAACTGTAATATAAAATTCCCCAGGTCACTGTCAAGTAATGTATTGTGTTCCTAAATGACCAGCAACTGTAATAAAAAAATCCCCAGGTCACTGTCAAGTACTGTAGTGAGTTCCTAAATAACCAGCAACTGTAGTATAAAAATCCATGGAGCACTGTCAAGTACTGTAGTGGATTCCAAAATAACTGGCAAATGTAATATAAAAATCCCTGGGTCACTGTCAAGTACTGTAGTGAGTTCCTAAATAACCAGCAACTGTAATAAAAAAAATACCCAGGTCACTGTCAAGTACTGTAGAGAGTTCCTAAATAACCAGCAACTGTACTATAGAAATCCCCGGTTCACTGTCAGGTACTGTAGTGAGTTCCTAAATAACCAGCTGCTGTAATATAGAAATCCCCGGGTCACTGTCAAGTCCTATAGTGCGTTCCTAAATCATGAGCGACTGTAATAAAAAAATCCCCAGGTCACTGTCAACTACTGTAATGAGTTCCTAAATAACCAGCAGCTGTAGTATAAAAATGCCCAGGCCACTGTCAAGTACTGTAGTGAGTTCCTAAATAACCAGCAACTGTAATATAAAAATCACTGGGTCACTGTCAAGTAATGTAGTGAGTTACTAAATAACTAAAAACTGTAATATAAAAATACCCGGGACACCATCAAGTACCGTAGGGAGTTCCTAAATAACCAGCAACTGTAGTATAAAAATCCCCGGGACACTGTCAAGTTCTGTAGTGAGTTCCGAAATAACCAGCAACAGTGATATAAAAATCCCCGGGACACTGTCAACAAATCCCTAGCTGTCAACAAATAACCAGCAACTGTGATACAAAATTCCCTAGGCCACTGTCAAGTACTGTAGTGAGTTCCTAAATAACCAGCAACTGTGATATAAAATTATGCAGGCCACTGTCAAGTACTGTAGTGACTTCCTAAATAACCAGCAACTGTGATATAAAGTAGTGAGTTACTAAATAACTAAAAACTGTAATATAAAAATACCCGGGACACCATCAAGTACCGTAGGGAGTTCCTAAATAACCAGCAACTGTAGTATAAAAATCCCCGGGACACTGTCAAGTTCTGTAGTGAGTTCCGAAATAACCAGCAACAGTGATATAAAAATCCCCGGGACACTGTCAACAACTGTAGCGAGTTCCTAAATAACCAGCAACTGTGATATAAAATTCCCTGGGTCACTGTCAAGTACTGTAGTGTGTTCCTAAATAACCAGCAACTGTGATATAAAATTCCCCGGGACACCATCAAGTACCGTAGTGTGTTGCTAAATAACCCCCAGGTGTGGTATAAAAATCCTCGGGACACTGTCAAGTACTGTAGTGTGTTCCTAAATAACCAGCAACAGTGATATAAAAATCCCCGGGGCACTGTCAAGTACTGTAGCAAGTTCCTAAATAACCAGCAACTGTAATATAAAAATCCCAGAGTCACTGCCGAGTGCTGTAGTGCCCTCATAAATAACCATCAACTGTAGTATAAAAATCCACAGAACACTGTCAAGTACTGTAGTGGATTCCAAAATAACCAGCAACTGTAATAAACAAAATCTCCGGGACATTGTCAAGAACAGCAGTGAGTTCCTAAATAACCAGCAATTGTAATATAAAAATCCCCGGGCCACTGTCAAGTAGTGTAGTGAGTTCCTAAATAACCAGCAACTGTAATATAAAAATCCCTGGGTCACTGCCAAGTAATATAGTGAGTTCCTAAATAATCAGAAACCGTAGTATAAAAATTCTCGGGACACTGTCAAGTACTGTAGTGAGTTCCTAAATAACCAGCAACTGTAATATGAAAATCCCCGGGTCACTGTCAAGTACTGTAGTGTGAGCCTAGATAACCAGCAACTGTAATACAGAAAATCTCCGGTACACTGTCAAGTACTGTAGTGAGTTCCTAAATAACCAGCAACTGTAATATGAAAATCCTTGGGTCACTGCTAAGTACTATAGTGAGTTCCTCAATAACTAGCAACTGTAATATAAAAATTCTGGCGTCACTGACAAGTACTGTAGTGGATTCCAAAATAACCAGCAACTGTAATATAAAAATCCCTGGGGCACTGTCAAGTACTGTAGTGAGTTCCTAAATAACAGCAACTGTAACAAAAACAATCCTCGGGTCACTGTCAAGTGCCGTAGTGAGTTCCCAAATAACCAGCAACTGTGGTATAAAAATCCCCAGGTCACTGCCATGTACTATAGTGAGTTCCTAAATAACCAGCAATTGCAATATAAAAAATCACTGGGACACTGCCAAGTACCGTAGTGAGTTCCTACATAACCAGCAACTGTAATATAAAAATCCCAGAGTCACTGCCAAGTACTGTAGTGAGTTCCTAAATAACCAGCAACTGCAATATAAAAATCCCTGGGTCACTGTCAAGTACTGTAGTGAGTTCCTAAATAACCAGCAACTGTGATATAAAAATCCCCGGGACATTGTCAAGTACTGTAGTGAGTTCCTAAATAACCAGCAACTGTGATTTAAAAATCCCTGGGACATTGTCCAGTACTGTAGTGAGTTCCTAAATAACCAGCAACAGTGATATAAAAATCCCTGGGTCACTGTCAAGTACTGTAGTGAGTTCCTAAATAACCAGCAACTGTAATAAAAAAAATTCCCGGATCACTGTCAAGTACTGTACTGAGTCCCTAAATAACCAGCGACTGTAATGTAAAAATCCCCAGGACTCTGCCAAGTACTGTACTGAGTTCTTAAATAACCAGCAACTGTAATATAAAAATCCCAGAGTCACTGGTCAGTACTGTAGTGAGTTCCTAAATAACCAGCAACTGTGATATAACAATCTCCTGGTCACTGTCAAGTACTGTAGAGAGTTCCTAAACAACCAGCAACTGTAATATAAAAATCCCAGAGTCACTGTCCAGTACTGAAGTAGCCTCATAAATAACCAGCAACTGTAATATAAAAATCCCTGGGACATTGTCAAGTGCTGTAGTGAGTTCCTAAATAACCGGCAACAGTAATATAAAAATCCCTGGGTCAATGTCAAGTACTGTAGTGAGTTCCTAAATAACCAGCAACTGTAATAAAAAAATCCCCAGGTCACTGCCAAGTAATGTAGTGAGTTCCTAAATAACCAGCAACTGTGATATAAAAATCCTGGGTCACTGTCAAGTACTGCAGTGTGTTGCTAAATAACCAGCAACTGTAATATAAAAATCTCTGGGTCACTGTCAAGTACTGTAGTGAGTTCCTAAATAACCAGTAACTGTAGTATAAAAATCCCCGGGTCACTGTCAAGTACTGTAGTGCGTTCTAAATAACCAACAAGTGTAATATAAAAATCCCTGGGACATTGTCAAGTACTGTAGTGAGTTCCTAAACAACCAGCAACAGTGATATAAAAATCCCCAGGTCATTGTCAAGTACTGTAGAGCGTTCCTAAATAACCAGCAACTGTAATAAAAAAATCCCTGGGTCACTGCCAAGTAATGTAGTGAGCTCCTAAATAACCAACAACTGTGATATAAAAATCCCTGGGTCACTGTCAAGTACTGCAGTGTGTTCCTAAATAACCAGCAACTGTAATATAAAAATCTCTGGGTCACTGTCAAGTCCTGTAGTGTGTTCCTAAATAACCAGCAACTGTAAAAAAAAAATCCCCGGGTCACTGTCAAGTACTGTAGTGAGTTCCTAAATAACCAGCAACTGTGATATAAAAATCCCTGGGTCACTGTCAAGTACTGTAGTGTGTTCCTAAATAACCAGCAACTGTAATATAAAAATCTCTGGGTCACTGTCAAGTACTGTAGTGAGTTCCTAAATAACCAGCAACTGTAATATAAAAATCTCTGGGTCACTGTCAAGTACTGTAGTGTGTTCCTAAATAACCAGCAACTGTAATATAAAAATCTCTGGGTCACTGTCAAGTACTGTAGTGTGTTCTTAAATAACCAGTAACTGTAGTTTAAAAATCCCAGGGTCACTGTCAAGTACTGTAGTGCGTTCTAAATAACCAGCAAGTGTAATATAAAAATCTCTGGGTCACTGTCAAGTACCGTAGAGTGTTCCTAAATAACCAGTAACTGTAGTATAAAAATCCCTGGGTCACTGTCAAGTACTGTAGTGCATTCTAAATAACCAGCAAGTGTAATATAAAAATCCCCGGGACATTGTCAAGTACTGTAGTGAGTACCTAAATAACCAGCAACAGTGATATAAAAATCCCTGGGACATTGTCCAGTACTGTAGTGAGTTCCTAAATAACCAGCAACAGTGACATAAAAATCCCTGGGTCACTGTCAAGTACTGTAGTGAGTTCCTAAATAACCAGTAACTGTAGTATAAAAATCCACGGGTCACTGTCAGGTACTGTAGTGTGTTCCTAAATAACCAGCAACTGTGATATAAAAATCCCCGGGACATTGTCAAGTAATGTAGTGAGTTCCTAAATAACCAGCAACAGTGATATAAAATCCCCGGTACATTGTCAAGTACTGTAGTGAGTTCCTAAATAACCAGGAACAGTGACATAAAAGTCCCTGGGTCACTGTCAAGTACTGTAGTGCATTCCTAAATAACCAGCATCTGTAATAAAAAAAATCCACGGTTCACTGTCAAGTACTGTACTGAGTCCCTAAATAACCAGCAACTGTAATGTAAAAATCACCGGGACTCTGCCAAGTACTGTTCTGAGTCCTTAAATAACTAGCAACTGTAATATAAAAAACCCAGAGTCACTGGTCAGTACTGTAGTGAGTTCCTAAATAACCAGCTACTGTGATTTAACAATCTCCTGGTCACTGTCAAGTACTGTAGTGAGTTCCTAAATAACCAGCAACTGTAATATAAAAATCCCAGAGTCACTGCTCAGTACTGTAGTGAGTTCCTAAATAACCAGCAACTGTGATATAGCAATCTCGGGGTCATTGTCAAGTACTGTAGAGAGTTCCTAAACAACCAGCAACTGTAATATAAAAATCCCAGAGTCACTGCCCAGTACTGTAGTGGCCTCATAAATAACCAGCAACTGTAATATAAAAATCCCCGGGACATTGTCAAGTACTGTAGTTAGTTCCTAAATAACTGGCAACAGTAATATTAGAATCCCTGGGTCACTGTCAAGTACTGTAGTGAGTTCCTAAATAACCAGCAACTGTAATATAAAAATCTCTGGGACTTTGTCAAGTACTGCAGTGAGTTCCTACATAACCAGCAACTGTGATATAAAAATCACCGCACCACTGTCAAGTACTGTAGTGAGTTCCTAATTAACCAGCAACTGTAACATAAAAATTACCGGGTCACTGTCAAGTCCTGAAGTGAGTTCCTAAATAACCAGCAACTGCAGTATAAAAATTCTCGGGGTACTGTCAAGTACTGTAGAGTGTTCCTAAATAACCAGCAACTGCAATATAAAAATCCCTGGGTCACTCTCAAGTCCAATTGTGCATTCCTAGATAACCAGCAACTGTACTATAAAAAATCTACATTACACTGTCAAGTACTGTAGTGAGTTCCTAAATAACCAGCAACTGTAATATAAAAATCCTCGGTCACTGTTAAGTACTGTAGTGAGTTCCTAAATAACTAGCAAGTGTAATATAAGAATCCCCGGGTCACTGTCAATTACTGTCATGAGTTCCTAAATAACCATCAACTGTAATATAAAAATCCCTGGGTCACTGTCAAGTAATGTAGTAAGTTCCTAAATAACTAGCAAGTGTAATATAGAACTCCCAGGGTCACTGTCAAGTAATGTATTGTGTTCCTATATAACCAGCAACTGTAATATAAAAATCCCCGGGTCACTGTCAATTACTGTCGTGAGTTACTAAATAACCAGCAACTGTAGTAAAAAATTCCCGGGCCCCTGTCAAGTACTGTAGTGAGTTCCTAAATAACAAGCAACTGTAATATAAAAATCTCTGGGTCACTGTCAAGTACTGTAGTGTGTTCCTAAATAACCAGTAACTGTAGTTTAAAAATCCCAGGGTCACTGTCAAGTACTGTAGTGCATTCTAAATAACCAGCAAGTGTAATATAAAAATCTCTGGGTCACTGTCAAGTACCGTAGAGTGTTCCTAAATAACCAGTAACTGTAGTATAAAAATCCCTGGGTCACTGTCAAGTACTGTAGTGCATTCTAAATAACCAGCAAGTGTAATATAAAAATCCCCGGGAAATTGTCAAGTACTGTAGTGAGTACCTAAATAACCAGGAACAGTGATATAAAAATCCCTGGGACATTGTCCAGTACTGTAGTGAGTTCCTAAATAACCAGCAACAGTGACATAAAAATCCCTGGGTCACTGTCAAGTACTGTAGTGAGTTCCTAAATAACCAGTAACTGTAGTATAAAAATCCCCGGGTCACTGTCAGGTACTGTAGTGTGTTCCTAAATAACCAGCAACTGTGATATAAAAATCCTCGGTACATTGTCAAGTACTGTAGTGAGTTCCTAAATAACCAGGAACAGTGACATAAAAGTCCCTGGGTCACTGTCAAGTACTGTAGTGCATTCCTAAATAACCAGCATCTGTAATAAAAAAATCCACGGTTCACTGTCAAGTACTGTACTGAGTCCCTAAATAACCAGCAACTGTAATGTAAAAATCACCGGGACTCTGCCAAGTACTGTTCTGAGTCCTTAAATAACTAGCAACTGTAATATAAAAATCCCAGAGTCGCTGGTCAGTACTGTAGTGAGTTCCTAAATAACCAGCTACAGTGATTTAACAATCTCCTGGTCACTGTCAAGTACTGTAGTGAGTTCCTAAATAACCAGTAACTGTAATATAAAAATCCCAGAGTCACTGCTCAGTACTGTAGTGAGTTCCTAAATAACCAGCAACTGTGATATAACAATCTCCGGGTCATTGTCAAGTACTGTAGAGAGTTCCTAAACAACCAGCAACTGTAATATAAAAATCCCAGAGTCACTGCCCAGTACTGTAGTGGCCTCATAAATAACCAGCAACTGTAATATAAAAATCCCCGGGACATTGTCAAGTACTGTAGTTAGTTCCTAAATAACTGGCAACAGTAATATTAGAATCCCTGGGTCACTGTCAAGTACTGTAGTGAGTTCCTAAATAACCAGCAACTGTAATATAAAAATCTGTGGGACTTTGTCAAGTACTGCAGTGAGTTCCTACATAACCAGCAACTGTGATATAAAAATCACCGCACCACTGTCAAGTACTGTAGTGAGTTCCTAACTAACCAGCAACTGTAATATAAAAATTATCGGGTCACTGTCAAGTCCTGAAGTGAGTTCCTAAATAACCAGCAACTGCAGTATAAAAATTCTCGGGGTACTGTCAAGTACTGTAGAGTGTTCCTAAATAACCAGCAACTGCAATATAAAAATCCCTGGGTCACTCTCAAGTCCAATTGTGCATTCCTAGATAACCAGCAACTGTACTATAAAAAATCTACATTACACTGTCAAGTACTGTAGTGAGTTCCTAAATAACCAGCAACTGTAATATAAAAATCCTTGGTCACTGTTAAGTACTGTAGTGAGTTCCTAAATAACTAGCAAGTGTAATATAAGAATCCCCGGGTCACTGTCAATTACTGTCGTGAGTTCCTAAATAACCATCAACTGTAATATAAAAATCCCTGGGTCACTGTCAAGTAATGTAGTAAGTTCCTAAATAACTAGCAAGTGTAATATAGAACTCCCAGGGTCACTGTCAAGTAATGTATTGTGTTCCTATATAACCAGCAACTGTAATATAAAAATCCCCGGGTCACTGTCAATTACTGTCGTGAGTTACAAAATAACCAGCAACTGTAGTAAAAAATTCCCGGGCCCCTGTCAAGTACTGTAGTGAGTTCCTAAATAACAAGCAACTGTAATAAAAAAAATAACCAGGTCACTGTCAAGTACTGTAGTGAGTTCCTAAATAACCAGCAACTGTAGTATAGAAATCCCTGGGTCACTGTCAGGTACTGTAGTGAGTTCCTAAATAACCAGCTGCTGTAATATAGAAATCTGCGGGTCACTGTCAAGTCCTATAGTGCATTCCTAAATCACCAGCGACTGTAATAGAAAAATCCCCAGGTCACTGTCAACTGCTGTAGTGAGTTTCTAAATAACCAGCAGCTGTAGTATAAAAATGCCCAGGCCACTGTCAAGTACTGTAGTGAGTTCCTAAACAACCAGCAACTGTGATATAAAAATCACTGGGTCACTGTCAGGTAATGTAGTGAGTTACTAAATAACTAAAAACTGTAATATAAAAATCCCCGGGACACCATCAAGTACCGTAGGGAGTTCCTAAATAACCAGCAACTGTAGTATAAAAATCCCCGGGACACTGTCAAGTACTGTAGTCAGTTCCGAAATAACCAGCAACAGTGATATAAAATTCCCCGGGCCACTGTCAAGTACTGCAGCGACTTCCTAAATAACCAGCAACTGTGATAAAAAATTCCCCGGGCCACTGTCAAGTACTGTAGTGGGTTCCTAAATAACCAGCAACTGTAATATAAGGATCCCCGGGACACTGTCAATTACTGTAGTGAGTTCCTAAATAACCAGCAACTGTAGTATAAAAATCCATGGAGCACTGTCAAGTACTGTAGTGGATTCCAAAATAACCGGCAAATGTAATATAAAAATCCCTGGGTCACTGTCAAGTACTGTAGTGAGTTCCTAAATAACCAGCAACTGTAATAAAAAAAATACCCAGGTCACTGTCAAGTACTGTAGAGAGTTCCTAAATAACCAGCAACTGTACTATAGAAATCCCCGGTTCACTGTCAGGTACTGTAGTGTGTTCCTAAATAACCAGCTGCTGTAATATAGAAATCCCCGGGTCACTGTCAAGTCCTATAGTGCGTTCCTAAATCATGAGCGACTGTAATAAAAAAATCCCCAGGTCACTGTCAACTACTGTAGTGAGTTCCTAAATAACCAGCAGCTGTAGTATAAAAATGCCCAGGCCACTGTCAAGTACTGTAGTGAGTTCCTAAATAACCAGCAACTGTAATATAAAAATCACTGGGTCACTGTCGAGTAATGTAGTGAGTTACTAAATAACTAAAAACTGTAATATAAAAATACCCGGGACAACATCAAGTACCGTAGGGAGTTCCTAAATAACCAGCAACTGTAGTATAAAAATCCCCGGGACACTGTCAAGTTCTGTAGTGAGTTCCGAAATAACCAGCAACAGTGATATAAAAATCCCCGGGACACTGTCAACAATTCCCTAGCTGTCAACAAATAACCAGCAACTGTGATACAAAATTCCCTAGGCCACTGTCAAGTACTGTAGTGAGTTCCTGAATAACCAGCAACTGTGATATAAAATTACGCAGGCCACTGTCAAGTACTGTAGTGACTTCCTAAATAACCAGCAACTGTGATATAAAGTAGTGAGTTACTAAATAACTAAAAACTGTAATATAAAAATACCCGGGACACCATCAAGTACCGTAGGGAGTTCCTAAATAACCAGCAACTGTAGTATAAAAATCCCCGGGACACTGTCAAGTTCTGTAGTGAGTTCCGAAATAACCAGCAACAGTGATATAAAAATCCCCGGGACACTGTCAACAACTGTAGGGAGTTCCTAAATAACCAGCAACTGTGATATAAAATTCCCTGGGTCACTGTCAAGTACTGTAGTGTGTTCCTAAATAACCAGCAACTGTGATATAAAATTCCCCGGGACACCATCAAGTACCGTAGTGTGTTGCTAAATAACCACCAGGTGTGGTATAAAAATCCCCGGGACACTGTCAAGTACTGTAGTGTGTTCCTAAATAACCAGCAACAGTGATATAAAAATCCCCGGGACACTGTCAAGTACTGTAGCAAGTTCCTAAATAACCAGCAACTGTAATATAAAAATCCCAGAGTCACTGCCGAGTGCTGTAGTGGCCTCATAAATAACCATCAACTGTAGTATAAAAATCCACAGAACACTGTCAAGTACTGTAGTGGATTCCAAAGTAACCAGCAACTGTAATAAACAAAATCTCTGGGACATTGTCAAGAACAGCAGTGAGTTCCTAAATAACCAGCAATTGTAATATAAAAATCCCCGGGCCACTGTCAAGTAGTGTAGTGAGTTCCTAAATAACCAGCAACTGTAATATAAAAATCCCTGGGTCACTGCCAAGTAATATAGTGAGTTCCTAAATAATCAGAAACCGTAGTATAAAAATTCTCGGGACACTGTCAAGTACTGTAGTGAGTTCCTAAATAACCAGCAACTGTAATATGAAAATCCCCGGGTCACTGTCAAGTACTGTAGTGTGAGCCTAGATAACCAGCAACTGTAATACAGAAAATCTCCGGTACACTGTCAAGTACTGTAGTGAGTTCCTAAATAACCAGCAACTGTAATATGAAAATCCTCGGGTCACTGCTAAGTACTGTAGTGAGTTCCTAAATAACCAGCAACTGTAATATAAAAATCCCTGGGGCACTGTCAAGTACTGTAGTGAGTTCCTAAATAACAGCAACTGTAACAAAAACAATCCTCGGGTCACTGTCAAGTGCCGTAGTGAGTTCCCAAATAACCAGCAACTGTGGTATAAAAATCCCCAGGTCACTGCCATGTACTATAGTGAGTTCCTAAATAACCAGCAATTGCAATATAAAAAATCACTGGGACACTGCCAAGTACCGTAGTGAGTTCCTACATAACCAGCAACTGTAATATAAAAATCCCAGAGTCACTGCCAAGTACTGTAGTGAGTTCCTAAATAACCAGCAACTGCAATATAAAAATCCCTGGGACACTGTCAAGTACCATAGTGAGTTCCTAAATAATCAGCAACTGTAATATAAAAATCCCTGGGACACTGTCAAGTACTGTAGTGACTTCCTAAATACCCAGCAACTGTAATAATAAAATCACTAGGTCACTGCCAAGTACTGTAGTGAGTTCCTTAATAACCAACAACTGTAAAAAAAATCCCTGGGACATTGTCAAGAACTGTAGTGAGTTCCCAAATAACCAGCAACTGCAATATAAAAGTCGTCAGGACACTGTCAAGTATTGTAGTGAGTTCCCAAATAACCAGCAACTGTAATCTAAAAATGCCTGGGACACGGTCAAGACCTATAGTGCATCCCTAAATAACCAGCAACTGTAGTATAAAAATCCCAGGGTCACTGTCAAGTACTTTAGTGAGTTCCTAAATAACCAGCAACTGTAGTATAAAAATTCTCAGGATACTGTCAAGTACTGTAGTGTGTTCCTAAATAACCAGCAACTGTAATATATAAATCCCCATGTCACTTTCAAGTCATATAGTGCGTTCCTAGATAACCAGCAACTGTAATATAGAAAATCTCTGGTACACTGTCAAGTACTGTAGTGAGTTCCTAAATAACCAGCAACTGAAATATAAAACTCCTCGGGTCACTGTTAAGTACTGTAGTGAGTTCCTAAATAACTAGCAACTGTAATACAAAAATCCCGGCATCACTGACTAGTATTGTAGTGTGTTGCTAAATAACCAGCAACTGTAAAAAAAAAAACTCCGGGTTATTGTCAGGTACAGAAGTGCATTCCTGAAAAGCAGCAACTGTAATATAAAAATCCCTGGGTGACTGTCAAGTCCTGTAGTGCATTCCTAAGTAACCAGCAGCTGTAAAACAAAAATCCCCGGGCCACTGTCAAGTACTGTAGTGAGTTCCTACATAGCCATGCAACTATAATCTAAAAATCCCCAGGCCACTGCCAGGTACTGTAGTGCATTTCTAAATAACGAGCAACAGTAATATAAAAATCCCTGGGTCACTCTCAAGTCCTATAGTGCGTTCCTAAATAACCAGCAACTGTAATAAAACAAATCCCCGGGCCACTGTCAGGTACCGTAAAGAGTTCCTAAATAACAGCAACTGTAATATAAGAATCCCTGGGTCACTGTCAATTACTGTCATGAGTTCCTGAATAACCAGCAACTGTAATATAAAAATTCCCGGATCACGGTCAAGATATATATTGTGTTCCCAAATAACCAGCAACTGTAATATAAAAATCTCCGGGTCACTGTCAAGTACTGTAGTTAGTTCCTAAATAACCAGCAACTGTAATATGAAAATCCCCAGTCCACTGTCAAGTACTGTAGTTAGTTCCTAAATAACCAGCGACTGTAATAAAAAAATACCCAGACCACTGTCAAGTACTGTAGTGAGTTCCTAAATAACCAGCAACTGTAATATAGAAATCCCCGGGTCACTGTCAAGTACTGTAGTGAGTCCCTAAATAACCAGCAACTGTAATAAAAAAATCCCCAGGTCACGGTCAAGTACTGTAGTGAGTTCCTAAATAACTAGCAACTGTAATATAAAATTCCCCGGGTCACTGTCAAGTAATGTATTGTGTTCCTAAATGACCAGCAACTGTAATAAAAAAATCCCCAGGTCACTGTCAAGTACTGTAGTGAGTTCCTAAATAACCAGCAACTGTAGTATAGAAATCCCCGGGTCACTGTCAGGTACTGTAGTGAGTTCCTAAATAACCAGCTGCTGTAATATAGAAATCTGCGGGTCACTGTCAAGTCCTATAGTGCATTCCTAAATCACCAGCGACTGTAATAAAAAAATCTCCAGGTCACTGTCAACTGCTGTGGTGAGTTCCTAAATAACAAGCAGCTGTAGTATAAAAATGCCCAGGCCACTGTCAAGTACTGTAGTGAGTTCCTAAATAACCAGCAACTGTAATATAAAAATCACTGGGTCACTGTCAGGTAATGTAGTGAGTTACTGAATAACTAAAAACTGTAATATAAAAATCCCCAGGACACAATCAAGTACCGTAGGGAGTTCCTAAATAACCAGCAACTGTAGTATAAAAATCCCCGGGACACTGTCAGGTACTGTAGTGAGTTCCGAAATAACCAGCAACAGTGATATAAAAATCCCCGGGACACTGTCAACAACTGTAGCGAGTTCCTAAATAACCAGCAACTGTGATATAAAATTCCCCAGGCCACTGTCAAGTACTGTAGTGAGTTCCTAAATAACCAGCAACTGTGATATAAAATTACGCAGGCCACTGGCAAGTACTGTAGTGAGTTCCTAAATAACCAGCAACTGTGATATAAAAATCCCTGGGTCACTGTCAAGTACTGTAGTGTGTTCCTAAATAACCAGCAACTGTGATATAAAATTCCCCGGGACACCATCAATTACCGTAGTGTGTTGCTAAATAACCAGCAACTGTGATATAAAATTCCCCAGGCCACTGTCAAGTACTGCAGCGACTTCCTAAATAACCAGCAACTGTGATAAAAAATTCCCCGGGCCACTGTCAAGTACTGTAGTGGGTTCCTAAATAACCAGCAACTGTAATATAAGGATCCCCAGGACACTGTCAAGTACTGTAGTGAGTTCCTAAATAACCAGCAACTGTAATATAACAATCCCCGGGTCACTGTCAAGTACTGTAGTGAGTTCCTAAATAACCAGCAACTGTGATATAAAATTCCCCGGGCCACTGTCAAGTACTGTAGCAAGTTCCTAAATAACCAGCAACTGTAGTACAAAAATCCCCGATCCACTGTCAAGTTCTGTAGTGAGTTCCAAAATAACCAGCAACTGTAATATAAAAATCCCTGGTCCACTGTCAAGTACTGTAGTGAATTCCTAAATAACCAGCAACTGTAATATAAAAATCTCCGGGTCACTGTCAAGTAATGTAGTGAGTTCCTAAATGTGGTTGAAAAAAATTGCCAATGTCACGGTTAGAGCTCGAGAGATTATAACAATAACATACTTTTTGAAAATGCAATTCACTCAGGTTTTGATGATGCGAAAAAAAACCCAATCTTTATATATCTCCATCACATGTCTGTTCATGGTCGTTGCAACTTTCCAAAAAAGTGCTTGGGCATTTTTGAGTAATTTTCAATGAGAGTAGTATGAATGTTTTGTGGAATATTGCAGTGTTAGGTACGCTTGTTTTAGTCCACTGATACAGTAAATAGAGATATAAGGAGAGAACTTGGGTGGGGAGCAGCGACCTGAATTAGGTAATTTATTTCTATACTTTCTGTATTACTACGTATTAAATCGTAGTATACCTTACATAGACGATATGGAATGAGAGTTTTTCTCATATAAAATTTATGAAACGAGTCTAAGAATGAAACGAGTCTAAGAATTTTCCGTTTTGGCGAGCCTCTGGAAAATTCGGACGAGTTTCATAAATATTATATGAGAAAAACACTCATTTCATATTCTATTTCATATGACACACACACGAACAAATTAGCCACTTAATATAAATTTTTAACCCATCACCTAACTTGAGTTGCAGACGGCACTTGGAAAAAACATTCTCGTATAACTAAAAATTTTCATTTTTTGCTTCCAAAACATAGGTTATGACCCCTAATCGTTGAGCTCGTTCCAATGAGGGGTCATAACCTATGTTTTGGAAGCAAAAAGTGAAAATATAAAAAAATGAATGGCGTTTTTCTTGTTGGTAAAAGATTAATACAATATAACCCATCCTAAATAGGACAGATAACGTAAATTCTCCCTACTGAAGTTATGCAAATGTGACACAGTTGTATTTTGTTTAGCCAATCAAATTGTCCAGTTTTGAAATTGACCAATGAAAGCTTCCAACTCTAATTATGCAAATTATGAAAATGTGGCCAAGTTGTATTTTGTTCAGCCAATCAAATCGTCTAATTTTGAAACTGACCAATGAAATTGACGGAAGGCTTTATTTATCACCGATTAATATGAAAACTAAATATCAAATGTCTTAAAGTGAAAAAAACGGACGAGTCATATGATAAATTAAAGTATCACATCGCCCTAAAGATAAAAATAGAAGTCCCGTCATGAAATGCGCACAAATAGCACGTTTATGTGCGTGTTAATGTGCGCGTTATGGCCCAAGTAAAGCTATCAAATTCTGCACATATGGCCTGTGCACAAGCAATGTTTCAGCCAATGGACCTCCGGGTAACCCGGAGGTCCATTAGCAGAAACATTGCATGTGTTTGCTATGAGTAACCAGGAGAACCTGCCGTGCTCTGGATGCCATTCGACATGGCAATTGCGCGCAATTCCAACGCGCAGTTAAGCCTAGATAAGCGCACTATTCGTGACAGGACTTCTAGTTTTAACTGTATCATATCCAAAAAGCCGTTGGCAGGAAGTGTTTGTCTGTTTGTGTTGGAGAGGATATTCCCAGTCTCACCGGTACCTACGGCTTAGATCAGTGCTTAGGGCATTTAACTGAAACCCGAAAGGTCCACAATTAAATCCTTATCAGTGCAAACTGCGTCGTGCCCGTGGGAAAGGCACTTCGTCCCGATTGCCCATGTGAGGGTACGGTGGCGGTGTGTACTATGGCGTACTGGCCGTCGATTGTGCTCTGGCCTTCAATGGAAAGATAACCCTGCTCGTGTTCAGTTGAGTCTGGCAGTTACTTGTCGCTGCTTGGTGGTTCGCCCCGGACACTCAAGCTTTCTCCACCCGTAAAACTGTCCGACACGATGTGCCCCTGACTGTCGGAAGGGGCGTTAACACCACTGACTGTCGGAAGGGGCGTTAACACCACTGACTGTCGGAAGGGGCGTTAACACCAATGGAAAATACGTCCGTCGCATTTCAGTCAAGAAGAGACCACCTGTTTTCTAAACTTTTTCAAAAGTGTACCAGACCGAATGTTGTATGAAATCTGAGACACGAATACCAATATTTTTATTTTTAAAAAGATGTTAATGTTGCCTGAGGTTTTCTTCCTGCAAGCTTGACCACCACATCGGCGAATAAGTTAGCCCGTGGTAGAGTTTTGAAAAACGATAATTGACCAGCAGCATGTATTGCACGAGATCTCTCTGCATTGCATCTGCATCGTTAGATCTGTCTTTTGGTGAATTAGACGCACTTAAAATACATCTGTACAATATGCTGGGGAAGATTATTTTCTGCTCATGAGAAATCCCGTGTCCTTGGCAATACCAAGCTGGTGGGGGTGGGGGGGGGGAGGTGGGGGCTAAAGGTTTTGGAGCAACAGTCTTACCCCCTAATGGGATCAGGGGGCCCGGTGGCGTTGCGGTGACTGGTTCTCGTCAGATCACCGATGTTAAGCAACGTCGAGCCCGGTTAGTCCATGGATGGGTGACCGTCCAAGCAATCAATTCGGACTCCCGCGATGTGTCCCTGGACAAGGCACTTAACCCCGATTGCCCACATATGGGCACGATGACGCGGTGTACTACAGCGTAATGCGTGTCGACAGTTCCCAAGTCTTCTACCAATCTGACCCAGCCTGTACCACTACTCGTCGTTGCTCGGTCGTTCTCTCCGGGTTCTCCGGCTTTCTCCATCCGCAAAACTGTCACCGACACGATATGACCTTCGCTGTTCAAGTGTCGTTAAACTTAACAGATAATAATAATAATAATATTAATAGAATCAAACTGGTTAGGATCAAGTTCATACTCTCATTCACTGTCCTTTCTTGATATGCAAATAACTTGAAGAACTTGTTCGAACAATAAATTTGGTGTTCAAGTCACTTGAACAACCCCTGTTCCACTGCGTTTAACTGGATGAACGAACAGAGGAAAGGGTGCAAGTTAGTTATCTACTTCGCTAGCCAAATTTCATACATTTTAAAACCCACTCTTCCTTTTGTATCATCTTCGCCGTTTTATTAAATTATAACCGCCACGAACGGGTGTTTTGTTTAGAATAACCGAGCATTCTTAAAATAATTACCGGGTATTTATTTAAATTCATTTATTGGGGTTAACGACACATTCGACAGACAGGGTCACATTATAGCTGACAGTTTAACGGGTGGAGGAAGCCGGAGTATCATTGAGAACCACCAAGCAAAGGCGAACAACTGTCAGGCTCCCCAGCATACTAACTCCACACAAGCAGGGTTAGCAGCATTGTTTGAAGACATTGCACTATCGACGTGCAGTACGCCTAAAGTTGTACACAACGTCACCGTGCCCCGACCTGGTCAATGGGAGTGAAGTGTCTTGCCCACGGACACAACGTGGTTGTCGCAGGTGGGATTTGAACCAAGGACCTCTCGGCTTGCAGCTTGCACGTCTACCTACTGAGCCACCGCGCCTCGACGTACATGACATAAGTAATACAACTGAGGTTGTGTGCTGTTGAATCAAACCATAAAGCTAGGCATCTGAAGATGTCGACAATCAGGATAATGTGTTTATTTAAATAAACAGTTAGTGTTCTAATACAAACATTTAACCTGGAATACTAAGTTTTTACCTGAGTCTTTACTGGAGTATCAGTGCTTTGCGTACTCTTTATTGTCATGGGTGAGTTCTATCGAATGATAACATTCACTTATGAAAAACTGTTCACATTTTCAATTTATAAGTGATAAAATTATTTCATTTATTTAGAACAAGAATTTAATGTAAGGGGCGTTTTGAGTGAGATACTCGATTCTGGTTATTCGACCTGATATTGGACACGGCCTTCGCCTGGGTCCTCGTGTTTTATCCTTTACGTAAAGTACAGAAGCCAGGGCTTATATTTCGACGAGAATCCGAGAATCGATTCGCACAAAGATTCGCGCAATAAAATAAAACCCTGCTGTCATTGGAACCGGCTCATTGAGCCGGTTCCAACGACAGCCATATTTGTAAGATTTTATTGGTAAATATTGTTCATTTAATTATTTTATCATTTTTTTATTATTTATTGTTTAAAAATTATCAAACTTAGTTTTAAAAATTAAAAAAAGTGTGTTGGGTAAAAGGTTAACATGTGTTATCAGTATACAACAGTGGTTCAACCATCGTGGCGTCATGGGATCCTGAGACACTCATAGTAGGTATGGATTCTCGCAACCATTTTCACGAGAATCCAAATAGATTCTCACAAATTTAGACGAAATATAAGCCCTGGATGGGCAATATACCGAAAAACCGAACCGATACCAATATCATGGGGAGACGGAACCGAACCAATCATTGAATACCGAAACTGTCAGAATTTTCACATTTTCCTGCATTCACTATTTATAGGTCCCCGTTGAGGCTTATTAATAGCCGAAAGGTTCAGTTTCATTAAAGAATTAATTGATTTTCTTTCAATTTTATTAACCGTCAATGGACTGGGCAACTGTCCTGAATTCCCACTAGACTACGACATTCACTTCACATGTTCAGTTGCTTAGCAGTGATTTCTGGTCAAGTCTTGGCTGATCTGACTAGAAATCACTGCCCAGCAATGGCGGATACAGAGGGGGGGGGGGGGGCGGTGGGGGGCGGTGGGGCGGTCCTCCCCCCCTTTAGCTCGTGTTTGTCTCGCATGTAGGGCGTAGCCAGGATTTTTATTTGGGGACAATACATGAATTGAAGTAAAAACATACAACGACATTTATTTCCTCCATTACCATTCCGTTGAAATTATGCAAAATATATCTACTGGTCGCCTTCATTTATAGCGTCACCGGCACAGCATGATTTTGAGGTGTTACATGCCCCTAGCCTCAGGTACCCCATGGCTATGCCAATTATGGGTCAGGATCTTAATTGGCATAGTCATGGGGTACCTATATGTAGGTCTAGAGGGCTGACTGCTGAAAACTTTCAAACGCTGGCAGATCACAATGTTCTCCTGAGGTTAAGTCGGTTATGACTGTAAACAGTGTGTCCAAAATACAATATTATGGTAAACGGATCTGAAGAGCACATTTCAAATTTTCTAATTCTGTCTTGAACGTATGACAGAATTTGAAATTCTGAAACAAGCTGTTTAAAAAGTGTTAAATAGCCGTTCAAAAATTCAAGAGAATTTCCACCGCAGAAGCCACCAGAATGCCCCATTTGGTCGCTCATTTCCAAAAAAAATTCTGGAGGAGAACACCCCCCCCCCCCAGACCCCCCTACAAAAGCTCGTGCCTTCGGCATCTGCACGATTCGTACCCCCCCCCCCCCCCCCCTTCAGAATTCCTGTATCCGCCACTGCTGCCCAGGTGTTGTGTCTACTGTCAGCAAGACCTCCTAAAGATGGCATGGTCAGGGTACATGCTTTGAGATTGCAAAAAGCCTGAAATATGTCTTTAAACATTAAGGTGCATTTAGAACAAGTCACAAAATTACTGTAGATATGATTTGTGGTTGTAAAAGAATACCACTGTTGAGCTCATTGACAGTGTCATTTACAGCGTTGTGGCAAACTGATACTACAACAACTTATTCTGTTTTTTCCAGATGTGAATTCCTCTTTGATACAGAATACCAAAACGATGCCTAAGTATACTGGGTCCGGGATTTTGGACGTTTAAAAAAAGTGAATGTTGACCTATCAATACATCTGGACTGAATGTCGTGCGAAAGCTTTTTGTACGGCCCCCAACTTGGGCTGTCGCGACTATCATTTTTTGTAATCGACTAATCGTGACCAGTAATCGACGGTTAGTCGATTAATAGTCGCTTCCCATGATTGTTTAGCAAATCATTCTTCTGTTCGTAAAACTCTGAAAATGACAATGGCACCAGTGTGTTCAGACGAAGTGGGGTTGTGGGAACAACAAATCGGTCCCGACTGAAGCTACATGTAGTCCAATCTTGGACCCACAGTCCGTAATATAATTTTTGGGGTTGGTACGTCCTGTAGGACGTACCAACCCCAAAAATAATATTACTGACTGCGGGTCAAAGTTTGAACTAGATTGAAACCGATGAATTAAAATGAATTTACCAGAACGTTCCTGCATATGTTTCCTTTCTGCAATAAGTTTCTCGAAATTTTGAACATTGAGATCTATGCATTCCCTCGTCAGTTGTTAAAATTGGATCTTAGTCTGAAGTTCCGAACTTTGAGAAGTGATCTGACGTTCTGCCTTTCGTCATAATTTTGTCACTTCCACGCTTTGGGTTTTCCAATGGGTGCATTCGTGTGTACAAGACTGGAGAAATTCAGAAGAATCTATTCTTCTCGAGTAACTGTGAGTGTTCTTTCTTACACAGTCAGTGACAGTCGTACAGTCTTCCGGATATGAATGTTAACTATGGTTAGATATTTAAAGTTATTCACCTTCATTGATCATTCACCTCCCAAAACAATGCAATTTAGCCCCGACGTGTAGTAGACGTGTACCACCTTGAAAATGAACGACGATCGACTAAAAATAAAAAACGTCGACTACTTCAATAGTCGACGGTTAGTCGACTAATCGAATAATCGCGACAGCCCTACCCCCAACGCTGGTGGAGGTGACGGGGTACGTAGTTGCATTACTGACCAGGTTCCTTTCATATAAAAAACCCACTTGTTCCAGTTTGTTGGTTTTCCGTCGGTTTTACTGTATCATGGTGGTCACCATTATCTTTGGAGAAAAATAATGCACCATACACACAGAAATACAAGTAACAAAGTACCCAAACTGTAAGGAAATAACTAAGTAGATGTTGTCAAATAAATGCAGTAATTTAAAAAAAAAATTGGGTAGGTCCTACAGACCCCTCGCTTATTGTTTCGTGTCTTCGGTGCTCGCAGGGACCGTCTACACATTAGCCAGGGGCCCGTACTCGCTTTTGGCGGCTCTGGGTAGCTGTCATATAGTAAAATATACCTTTAGGATATCGACTGCTCGTAACCATGACGGGTGATACCAGAACGATATGCGTCAATTAAATTTGTCCGAAACGATTCCTCAATAAATGAATTAGTTTTCGTGTGTTTTTTTACTGTTTCATTGTTCTTCATTTACACCGAAATGTATCGGGTGGTTCAACACTGATTATGTGGTATATTTGTTTTGACTGAAGGAATTTCTTTTAAAATCGACTGCCGACAATTCCCTTTGATTCGCATTTGAAGTTGTCTAAAAGAACAACCGGGCATTCTTTTAACTTATACACAGTTATTGTTCTAATACAAACATTCAACCCGACCTGACCGTTTTTTTACTATTATTTTTCTTCTGAAACATCCATGCATGGTGTGCTATTGTTTTCGATGAGGAGTTTTTTTTTAGGGGGGGGGGGGGGTGTTGGGGGAGGGGGTTGGGTAATGACACGCTCAACCACCAGAGTCGACTTGCGTGGGACATTGTAATGGAAGGAGGAAGTGCCAGAGTACCTGGATAAAATCATCGAGCAGCTTGCGAGGATCTGCCAGACTCCTCAACGCACTCTCTCCGCAGAAGCAGGGTAAGCATTGGTTGAAGAAAAGTGCACCATCGACGTGCAGTATGCCTTAGTATAGTGCACAACCGTGCGCCGATATCGACGTGCAGTATGCCTTAGTATACTACACAACCGTGCGCCGATATCGACGAGCAGTATGCCTTAGTATACTACACAACCGTGCGCCGATATCGACGTGCAGTATGCCTTAGTATAGTGCACAACCGTGCGCCGATATCGACGTGGATTATGCCTTAGTATAGTGCACAACCGTGCGCCGATATCGACGTGTAGTATGCCTTAGTATAGTGCACACCGTGCGCCGATATCGACCTGCAGTATGCCTTAGTATAGTGCACAACCGTGCGCCGATATCGACGTGCAGTATGCCTTAGTATAGTGCAAACCATGCGCCGATATTGACGTGCAGTATGCCTTAGTATATTGCATAACCGTGCGCCCATGTTGGCAATCGGGATTAATTGACCTGTTCAAGTCCCATGCCGTAACCACTGAGCCAGCGCGCTCCCCTTCGATGATTTATCCCGAATGAAATATCATACATCAAAATTGATCACATTTTTCAAAATGTTAGTCTCCAAATTGTTATAAAATCATTTCATATTTTACGCATTAAAACAAGAATCAAATGTGAAATGGGTTTTAAGGCAGGTAATACACTCGACCCAGGATATTCTGCTAGATAAAGGTCTTAGACTTCGTATATTGTCCTTTAGAGAAATATTGTACTATTTTTTGGACAAGGTTTTACACTCGACTTTGTTTGATATACCGTCCCTCTATATCCCTGTTAGAACACAACCTTTACCCTGCAAACGTAGAAGAAATGGCGGTCAATAAATGTGTGTGTGGGGTGTGTGTGTGTGTGTGTGGGGGGGGGGGGGGGGGGGGGTCCACGTCCGATTCGAGCGGTAACTCTTGTGGCTGGGAAATATGTCAATAAAGCCATGAATCCAGTTGTCCATATGAAAGTACAGCACAGCCGCCATGGACTGTTCACTTTCAACGGGTGGGCACTATTTTTACGAACGCAATAAAATTAGATTCTAAACACTAATTACAGGAATAACCATAAAAAATTAATTAATGAAGCCCCTGGTACAACCCGGTGCTTGATTAATTAAATGTTTGCTGCTGCTAATTTGTATTACCTAGTACACGCATGTGTGGACATCACTGCCCATGTGTGGATTACGACTAATCCACGGCGACTGTACTGTAGCCACCCAAAATACGATGCATGGAGATAGGACGGCACTAAGGTTGCTCACGGGCGACAACCTATGCGGGTCCGCTTTGCAAGAAGACGACACTTGCCCAAATTATCGTGAGTAACTAAATATTTTCCTTATGACCATTTATTGCAGCTAGCTGAACAGCCTTATTCCAACGAGGAGTTATAAGCTATAATTTTGAGAAAAGAGATAAAAAAAAATAAAATTTTAATAGCTGTTTTTGCGACCAGCGTTGGTCGTTTTTGTTGAGTTTGATAAGGATTAAATACTTTTTCTTCTTTTTCAGAGGATGAAATAATACGAATTGTGATGGATCTGTTCCTCGCTGGGACTGAAACGTTGTCAACAAGTTTGAGATTCGCACTGATTTGCATGCTACGTAATCCAAAAATACAGGAAAAAATCTCAAATGAAGTGAGAAATATAGTCCCAGCACATATGCTACCAGATATCAACGACTGTAAAAAACTGCCTTATTTCCAGGCGACCATCTTAGAAATACTCCGGCGCGGATGTGCCGTCCCATTTGTTTCTCTGGGGACGAAGGTGGACTACCAATATCATGGTTACACAATACCCAAGTCTGCAAAGATTTTGATAAATATGGGGTCCTGTTTGTTTGACGAAACATCATGGAAAGAACCGCTCGAGTTCAATCCATCTCGATTCATGCACGAAAACAAGTTGTCAGAGAAAAGGGAACTAACTCCTTTTGGACTGGGTAATACATATATTTCTGAACATTATCAATGGGCACTAGCGATGCTCGAAACTCGATGAAAATGTGTGTATGTGGGTGAAGGAAGGTGGGTGAGTGGGTGTAAGAGGACGCGACGGTGTGTGTGTGTATGTGTGTGTGAGGTAAAACAGACGCACAGGTACAGACGTCTGTTACTGAAGTTTTTCTTCCTTGTAACATGCAGCTGAAATACTGTTCTTAAATGGTATATTTTGAGCCCCAGTGGGTTTCAAACATGACATAAAACACCCAAATGTGCAACTACAGTTAAAACTAGAAGTCCTGTCATGAAATGCGCACAAATAGCACGTTGATATGCGCGTTAATGTACGCGTCATGGCCCAAGTAAAGCTATCAAATTCTGTACATATGGCCTGTGCACAAGCAATGTTTCAGACAATGGACCTCCGGGTAACCCGGACGTCCATTGGCAGAAACATTGCATGTGTTTGCTATGAGTAACCAAGAGAACCTGCCGTGCTTTGGATGCCATTCGATGTGGCAATTGCGCGCAATTCCAACTCGCAATTAAGCCTAGATAAGCGCACTATTCGTGACAGGACTTCTAGTTTTAACTGTAAGTGTTGAGCTTATAAACTGGTTAAAATGATTAGTAATGATTGGTGTTATTCGAGGGTAGGCTTCAATTTAGTCCTTGCGATGATGTTTCTCCTTCCTTTAAGCGATGACAGTTTACTATTAATGTGTAGGTCTCCATGCTTATAACCACAGACATGAAAGGAATGTCCTTTTATGACATATTTGTGGTTATAGAATCCCCTTTAAACCATGATTACCTATTCTACTATATATAAAAAGCCAGCAATGGGATTTCAATAATTAAAATTTACTCATACAGTGGAACTACATCCAAGTTGACCTTTTGTGACCTCACCTTGAATTCAAACTTGTAAAATTTATCACTCGTCGCCTCGTGAAGAGTGAAATGGAACCGGAGATTATTTATTACGTATTTTATATAAGTTTATCCTATAAGATACCCAAAATTAACAAACGTGTGTTGTCTCATGTTAATATAACAATAACATGATTTTGAATGGCATTAAGTGTATTAACGGCTCAACAGAAATGGTTAACAGCCCAAGAGTTTATTAGCGGCCCGCGACGAAGTCGAGGGCCGCTAATAAGCTCAAGGGCTGTTAACCATTTCTGTTGAGCCGTTGGTACACAGTAATGCCCGACAAAGTCATGTTATTTCTATTATTGCCACTTTCGTACATCCGGTACATCCATCTACATTATATGGGAAATAAGATAAATAAATGAAGTTTGACATTTTAGAATTAAAAAACAGCGACACTATCGTCTGATTTGTTGACAAACAAACCGGGTAACATGACTATCGTCTGATCAGTCTACGGCGAAATTTGGGAGGTTAGATGATGAAATATATCTTCGAAATGCGAACTTTAGGCAAGGAGTTTATTCATCAAAGATGTCATCACTTACTCTGTGCGTATCGCTTCCTATGTTTGATACATTATCTATCCGTGACACAAAGGGAAACACTTGAAACAAATGTGTTAATTGTGTTTACTAATTAAAAAATCCGAATTGAATTTCGATCTCAGTGGAAATCTGGGAAATATATTGTTGATCGGCTGAGAGATATGACGTCATTGTCTATATTTAGACGTGTCCGGCTGTTATTGACGTGTTGGGCTGTTATAGTCAATAACTGCCCAACACGTCACATGACTTGTACTTGTTGAGCATTACGAGGTTTCAACGCCCGGTAAAACATTGTTAATGTGCTAGGAACGTCCGCAAAAATGGTAATAATAAAGGTTCCATAACTCGAAACGGTATGTTATTGTGTTATTAAAATGAAAAAAGGCCCGTAATTTGCGCGTTTCGTTTTCTATTTCGTCTCGGCGATACAATTGTCAGCGGAAGTACCGCCCACCGGTACTAATGTAAACAAAAACAGATTCGCACGTGTGAATATTGATTTATTTAACAGTTAACATTTAATCTGATGATCATGATATAAATAAAACATACCCAAGTAGCCTCGTGGTGAGGTGGTGTTAACCGCGTGCCAAAGGCTCGCGGTTAACACCACTTCACCACTCATGGTGAACATTTGGTACACCAAGCTACTTTTATTTATACCATGATCGTCTGATTATTAAGAGTCGTTATTATTTTTTCTCGACTTTACTGAGCAGAAGCCGTACATACCTGCGAATTTGTTTTTGTTTACAAGAGCATCGGTGGGCGGTACTTCCGCTGTCAATGTTATCACCGAAACGAAATAGAAAAAGAAGCAGGGCCTTTTTCATTTTAATAACATACTAACGTACTATTTTGAGCTATGGATGCTTTATTAACACCAGACAGTACATGTTTGTTAATTTTTAGTGTTTTATGGGATAAACTCATTTAAAAACGTAATAAATAATTGCCACTTTCATTTCACTCTTCGCGAGGCGACGTGCGATAAATTTAGACAAGTTCGCATTCAGGCCGACGTCACCAAGTTAGCTTGGATGTAATTCCATTGTAGGTGTCAATTTTAACAACTGAAATCCCATTGCTGGCGTGTTTACCACAGTTGGCGTGTAAAGCTAAAATTTAGGCTTTTCATATATAGTAAAATAGGAAATCATGGTATAAAAAACAAGAAATATTTTGTGAACAAATTTGAATCTCTCTCACTGAAAGGAGGTGACTACCACATCGTCCCTGAGTTCCAAGGAGTTCTATGTGCCAGTAGGCTGCCAGTAGGCTGCCAAGGCTGCCTGTAGGCTGTCAGTTGGCTGTCAGTTGGCTGTCAGTAGGCTGCCAGTAGGCTGTCAGTAGGCTGTCAGTAGGCTGCCAGTAGGCTGTCAGTAGGCTGTCAGTAGGATGCCAGTAGGCTGCCAGTAGGCTGTCAGTAGGCTGTCAGTAGGCTGCCAGTAGGCTGTCAGTAGGATGCAAGTAGGCTGCCAGTAGGCTGTCAGTAGGATGCCAGTAGGCTGTCAGTAAGCTGCCAGTAGGCTGTCAGTAGGATGTCAGTAGGCTGTCAGTAGGTTGCCAGTAGGCTGCCGGTAGGCTGTCGGTAGGCTGTCAGTAGGCTGTCGGTAGGCTGCCAGTAGGCTGTCAGTAGGATGCCAGTAGGCTGCCAGTAGGTTGCCAGTAGGCTGTCAGTAGGCTGCCAGTAGGCTGTCAGTAGGATGCCAGTAGGCTGTCAGTAGGCTGTCAGTACGATGTCAGTAGGCTGCCAGTAGGCAGCCAGAAGGCTGCCAGTCGGTTGTCAGTAGGCTGTCAGTAGGCTGCCAGTAGGCTGTCGGTAGGCTGTCAGTAGGCTGTCAGTAGGCTGCCAGTAGGCTGCCAGTAGGCTGTCGGTAGGCTGTCAGTAGGCTGTCAGTAAGATGCCAGTAGGATGCCAGTAGGCTGTCAGTAGGCTGTCAGTAGGATGCCAGTAGGATGCCAGTAGGCTGTCAGTAGGCTGTCAGTAGGCTGCATTGGGTATATTCTGTATATCCTAAATGATTAGTAAGAGTAATAGTTTTCGTTGTTCTTTTGACGAAATCATCATCCACGCTCCTTTGTAGAGCTGTATGTTAACCGAAACCGAACCGAGGTTTTTAGTTTTTTTAAAAAACCGAAACCGAAACCGTCAACATCCCCTAATCTAAGGTTTTTCGTTTTTTATTAAATACTCTCTTGCCAGCTCTTGCTGCAGAAATTCACAGAATGTAGCCATCCCAGAGTAGTGAGAGTACCCAGACACTGCCAATGGCAGTGTCTGGGTACTCTCACTACTCTGGGAAGGCTACATTCTGTGAATTTCCGACATTTCAGTTTAGTTGTGTTTGAGGCTTTCCTTAAGTTGCGTGTAGGTGTCAGTCGTCGAAAAATGGCCAAGCACAATAAAAGTTCTGTATATTTAGGTAATTATTATATTGGCCTTCCTGATTCTTCATGTATTATAGCTTATTTCGGGCATTCATTGAGTTTCACTCAATTTCACTGCCATGCAGTTATGACTCCGGACATAAGAATGAGTTTTACTGAATTTTACTTGGCCTCATGAACAAACCGAAAACCGAACCGAACCGAGGTTTTTCTCCACCTGAAAAACCAAAACCGAAACCGAACAAGAAATTTAAAAACCTACAGTTCTACTCCTTTGCACAATTACCACACACTAACCACGCCTTTTCGATTACTGATGCAAAGATTCGATAGAGCAAGCAGACTGTATTTGACGGTTCATTCCCACTAGACCAATTCCCTTTAGACCAACTCCCACAAGGCCATTTCCCAAAAGACCAATTCCCCTTAGACCAACTGGTGTGTTCAACTTTAAAAATAATTCTATATCAATAATTTGACATATTTATAAATATTTATAAATGTATTTAATGTTATTGATTTTCAAGCGTGAAAATAAGCAGTCTGTCATTTGCAAAATGAGGTCCCCCAGTGGGTGAATTTGCTGATGCTATCCCATACAGTGGGCCAGTTTATCCTCTGGGTACCTCTTTCTGTTTATGTTTGAGACCTTGATTCAGGCTGAGGTTCACAGAGGGTAAATTTAGTGATGCAACCCTGCTGTGCAGGGTAGCATCACCAAATTCACCCTCTGGGGACCTTATTTTTCAGATGATAGTCGGCTCATTTTCTGGCTTGTCGATAGTTTATAGATGTTGGGAATATTTCTATAAATAAATGTTTTCCTAATGATCCTTAATCAACCCTTAATCAATAACAGTACGTAGTTGGTCTAAGGGGAATTGGTCTTTTGGGAATTGGCCTAAATGGAATTGGTCTAAAGGGAATTGGTCTAGTGGGAAGACACCTATTTGACTACAAGTAGTGGAAGCCTAGTAAGTTGGGTGAAGACAGAGCTTATCAAAGGATGGCTTATCAGATAACGAGTCTTTGGGCAAGTCAGCGGTAGTGGCCTTCGAGCTATGAAGGCCATTGTATGGTCTGGAAACTTACCTACGGAATCGCACTTTTACTCAATCCATTTTACGGCATCCCTTTTATAGAATCCCTTTTTGTGATACGTCTGTGGTCATAGAATCTCCTATTTCTAGATACGTTGGAGAGTCGTTAGATCATTTACTCGAAACAGCAAATGCTCTCATTGCTCTGCAGCTCACTCGATTAGTTGGAAACAACAGGAGTCACCAAATTGAGATAACGGTGTATGAACCTAGAGTGGGCGGGGGGTTTAGATAAATGGAGCGATCTGAAGGTCGAAAGTAGATATATTTAGGCCTAGATAGACCAACAAGAGTGGTTAGAATAGGGCTGGAATAGTTGGAAGCAGTGGTTTCCGAGAGTATCCAAGTCAAATAAGGTCCGTTTCGGTACTTTTTGGATGTTGTCGCATTATTTGTGGTAATTATTCATACTGCAGTGCAATCTAGAGACGTACGCCCCACCAGTCCTACTGCACGGCGCCCATTAGGCGGCTTTCCAGAGCTCGTGTCGGTGATTTTTTGCCTTTTTGGGCGCAATATTTACCGTTTTCGGTCCATTTGGGTAATTACATTTACTCCCATTCAATCAAACATACATCCCGAACACATCCCGCCCTATAAGCCTATAAGAAGTCTCCATGCCCATAGAAACCACGTACTACCATAGAAACCAAGATGGTGGCCTCCAGTATACAAAATCAACGAGGAAAACCGTACCACCCGTGATGACGCTACAACATGGCCACCCATGCATACTACACAGGCATGCATGGGTGGCCATGTTGTAGCGTCATCACGGTAACTGGGTCACATGACTATGACGTCATATATGTGGTAACTGGGTCACATGACTATGACGTCATATGTTCATCCTTGTGATCATTCAATCTGGGCATGACAACGTATGTACTGATACTCAGGTTGAAGATTTATAGGTTCTTTTAATCTATTTATTTATTATTTATTGATGTTTTAAGGTCACATATTTATGCACAATGGCTAATCATGACCGTGACAGTTTTACGGGTGGAGGAAGTCGGAGAACCACCGAACAACGGCGAGCAACTGTCAGCTCCCCAACATACTAACTCCACATAAGCAGGGTTAGCATTGGTTGAAGACAGTGCTCCATCGACGTGCAGTACGCCTTAGTACACAACGTCACCGTGCCCCCACGTGGGCAATAGGGATGAAGTGTCTGCGGTCGCCGCAGGTGGGATTCGAACCGAGGACCTCTCGGCTTGCAGTCTGCACCTCTACCTACTGAGCCACCGCGCCCCCTTCTTGTAATTTAGAGTTGGTTCAGAGAAATTCATTTTTTACTATTTTCGTGTTTTGACATGCATCTTGTTGCATGTTAACCCTTTACCTAATACGAAAAGCAGACGACATTTGCAAACAAAATTCTTGAATAACTAATTTTTTTCACTTTTTGTCTCAAAAACATAGGTTATGACCCCTCTTTGGAACGAGCTCGTCGAGCTCGTTCCAAAGAGGGGTCATAACCTATGTTTTTGAGACAAAAAATGAAAAAAATAATGAAAATTAATTGGCGATTTTTGTGAATAGCGCTGGCCGGTTTTGGACGTTACGTTGGGTAAAGGGATAAAGTGAACGGAATGATGGATTGTTGGTACGCTGAGGAGTCTGACAGTTGTTCGTCGCTGCTCAGTGGTTCTTTTCGGGTACTCTGGCTTCCTCCCCCAATAAAACTGTCCCATACAAGGTGATCATGTCTATCAAAAGAATGGTTAAACCCCATACAAATAATCCCACGTCGGCTGTACAATAATAATATATGCACAAGATGAAGAAGCCAACATTCGGCTGCCTGGAATTTGCCTGTAATGAACACAAAAAATAAATATGACAACTACATGGCATGTAAATTAATTTGTTCATAAATATTTTTGACAATTAAAACTGATGATAGCGTCTATACGCTTCACAAAGGACTCGCAAACACTAAGTTTTTATCTATTTTCAGGTTTACGGATTTGTCCAGGTGAACATTTAGCTCGAATGGAATTGTCGCTTTTCCTCTCGGCAATGATTAACCGCTTCAAGTTTGTCCCGCCAGAGGACAAAGAACCACCAAGTTTAACTACAAAACAAGGATTTACTGCCGCGCCATTGCCATTTAAACTTCGAGCCATCAAACGGTCTTGAGGAACTCAATATTTGATTATCTTTGAGCTTAGTTAGGAAGAAAGTTTTCAAGTTTGTTACCAGTGACATCTCAAAACTTCAGAGTGTCGATTAATATTTACTGTTCTGATTTTCAGAAGTAAATGGAACATTTGATGAGCTCCGTATTCATACTGCTTGGTGCCTGTCGCTACATTAAGGTTGTCTCTACTGCGAATGAGAGAATAGAGAAACATTCCACAAGAGGACCAAATCGTGGATGTTTTGTTTGCTGTGCTGTGGTTTGGTGCTTTTCGAGGATGCTTTGTTCACTGTGCTGTGGTTTGGTGCTTTCCGAGCTGAACTAGGCTTTTGCGGCGAAAACTATAAAAATAAAATTATAACGTTATCAGTCTCTTTTGAACTCGTCGAAATTATCAACGAGTTTCTCAAAATTCTATGATTTTGGGGGATACTCTCTTCTCTCGTCACTTTACCGTTGTCGTTCTGAAACCACGTTTTTAGCATTCTTCCCATTTATCCAGCATACAAGCGTCCACATTGATACTAGCTTACAAACTTAGCCTTTTCAACCATGAACTATGAATTGGCGAATTCAAGGAGTTGGAACACATTTACTTTCATCAATATTTATTTGAATATTATGTTATATGTATACAATATATAATACAAACGTCAAATGACAAAAGAATATAACAAATCAATATATAGAGGATATGGAATTTATGAAACGAGTCTAAGAATTTTCCGTTTTGGTGAGCCTCTGGCGAGCCCAAACGGAACATTCGGACGAGTTTCATAAATATTATACGAGAAAAACACTCATTTCATATTCTATTTATCATATAACACACACACGCACAAATTAGCCACTTAGTATGACTTTTTAACCCTTCACCTAACTTGAGTTGCAGAGGGCACTTGGAAAAAACATCCTCGTATAACTAAAAATTTTCATTTTTTGCTTCCAAAACATAGGTTATGACCCCTCATTGGAACGAGCTCGTTGAGCTCTTTCCAATGAGGGGTCATAACCTATGTTTTGGAAGCAAAAAGGGAAAATATAAAAAAACGAATGGCGTTTTTCTTGTAGGTAAAAGATTAATACAATATAACCCACCCTAAATAGGACAGATAACGTAAATTCTCCCTACTGAAATTATGCAAATGTAACCCAGTTGTATTTTGTTTAGCCAATCAAACTGTCCAGTTTTGAAATTGACCAAGGAAGCTCCCAACTCTAATTATGCAAATTATGAAAATGTGGCCCAGTTGTATGTTGTTCAGCCAATCAAATTGTCTAGTTTTGAAATTGACCAATGAAATTGACGGAAGGCTTTATTTATCACTGATTAATGTGAAAACAAAATATCAAATGTTTTAAAGTGAACAAAATGGACGAGTCATATGATAAAAAGCAGTATTAAATATAACAAGTCTTACGATGGTCAAATTGCTGAGAAACGACGCCGAATTGGGATTATAGATTTGATACGTTATTGAGTACATTTTCTGTTTTATCAGACATTTCGTACAGCATTTTGCACTGGGTAAAAACTCGTGGAAGCGCTGACATGTAAAAGTACATGTAATACATTTTATGGATGGAATGCCCATCGCTATCGACAATCGTTGCGGATAACAAGCTGACAGCTTTTCCCAAGGTCTCTGGTAAGACCATCAGTCTACTTCTGTTCGGAATTCAACGCAGTTATGGGATGTTTGTTTGCCCACTTTCGGGGATACAATGTGATGTCCCTCTACAAAGATGCACATATATTTTTCGGTTCCGGTTATAGATATTCCAATCAACAGTATTTCATTCACTTTGAAACATATAGATATGAACACAATCAATGGAACAACGCAGATTAATCCTATAACTACAGCTGTAGTGGGTTTTCATTCATAATTAAAAATATCAAAGATTCAGTTAGATCAAGTCTTTATTGAAAAACTTCTCATGCTTTGATTCGACGAAAGTGAATGTTTGTCGATTTGTTCATATTCAATCGAATGGAATATTTCATAGGTTCGCTTTTTCGACCAACTGAAATATTCCAGCCGATTCAAACTAAAAGTAGGCGATGGACTATTTTAGGGCTAAATTGAATCCAGGCCATTCCACCGTACGAATTCCTTTAAGAAATAACTGTTGTTTTCCTTCGGTTTGTGCGGTATAAACCGAAAATTTTCAGCACAAACTTCATAACTCGCGTAATTTAATCCGGCTGTAATATTAAAATATAAAAACTATGTGTACGTGAACGAAAAACTTTTAATTTTCGTAAAAGACAACAGTCAAACTCAGGAAAGTGTGTCACAAACAGGTCACGTCAATCATTGTCAAATTGTTTGTTGTTTTGATTTTTGATCGCAGACGACAGATATTTAGCAAGTCACGTAACAATAGCATTAAAAACATTTTTTTTAAGTTCCCTCAAAATCATGTTTGGATGTATGATCTTTTTATTCGTCTCCCACTTCAGTATATTTTATTAAATTCAATTGTTCCCGAGAAATTATCATTATATTCTCGCTGAATGGAGGCGATGAAAACTCGATCATTGATCTTTGTTTACAAGCTTGTTATCCATCTATCAGTCTGCCGTCACGCCCTCACGGTGACAATTTGAGTTGAGTGGGCGGGGCTCCCAGAGTCTTCAAAGTTGGATCGGATGTGTGCGAACGTGTATACATTCCAAATCATTACGTGATTTGGGTTATACGATTTTGACAACTTTCACTCTGTATGTTTTCAATCAATCAAACACAGAGGCGGGGCAAATGATTAAATTATTAAAAAATTAAACTGGTGGCCTGAGTGCTTGAGTTTTTCCAACCGATTAACTGGGTAACCTGTTGTGAAACGGTAATGCTACAAACTGGACAAATAGAGTGTATTATATTAAACTAATATTTATCATATGACTCGTCCGTTTTGTTCACTTTAAAACATTTGATATTTTGTTTTCATATTAATCAGTGATAAATAAAGACTTCCGTCAATTTCATTGGTCAATTTCAAAACTAGACAATTTGATTGGCTGAACAAAATACAACTGGGCCACATTTTCATAATTTGCATAATTAGAGTTGGGAGCTTTCGTTGGTCAATTTCAAAACTGGACAATTTGATTGGCTAAACAAAATACAACTGGGTCACATTTGCATAATTTCAGTAGGGAGAATTTACGTTATCTGTCCTATTTAGGATGGGTTATATTGTATTAATCTTTTACCTACAAGAAAAACGCCATTCATTTTTTTTTTATATTTTCACTTTTTGCTTCCAAAACATAGGTTATGACCTCTCATTGGAACGAGCTCGTTCCAATGAGGGGTCATAACCTATGTTTTGGAAGCAAAAAATGAAAATTTTTAGTTATACGAGGATCTTTTTTCCAAGTGCCGTCTGCAACTCAAGTTAGGTGATGGGTTAAAAAGTCATACTAAGTGCCTAATTTGTGCGTGTGTGTGTCATATGATAAATAGAATATGAAATGAGAGTTTTTCTCATATAATATTTATGAAACTCGTCCGAATTTTTCCGTTTGGGCTCGCCAGAGGCTCGTCCAAACGGAAAATTCTTAGACTTGTTTCATAAATATTATATGAGAAAAGCACTCATTCCATATCCTCTGTTTATAGAATGGTTTCAGCCAGAAGAAAACTTAACGACAAACTGGTAGCAAAATCTGATAGGATTCTTCCGATTGGGATATTCGATATGCACCGTGTCGGTATCGTTCAAAACGTGTCGGTATCGGCAAAACGATTGTATAGAGATTAAAATACTATTACCTGTGAGCTTTTGATTAGGGCTGTCACGATTAATCGACTGTTGATCGGTCACGGCGAAATCGATTAGTATTTTTCGTTGTCGAATAATCGGTAAATTGTATCCCGTTTTAGGCGTTTAATAATTAAAAGAAAATTTGATGAAAAAACTATTGTTTCTAAAGGTAAAGAGTTAAAACATCGATGTTAAACTCCCCAAGAAGCTGTTGGAAGCAATTGTCTTTCAGGTACATTCATCAAAGCTTTGATGTTCTGAACTTTTGAACCGTAAGTGTAATAATCAAGACCGGTCGGCAGTTGCGAAGTTCGCAACTGCCGACCGATCTTGATTGTTACACTGACGGTTCAAAAGTTCAGAACATCAAAGCTTTGAACGTACCTAAAAAAAGATCGTCTTTTTGTTTCCTTGAGGTAGGTCAACTGACTTGAACTTCATTTTATCGACTTCAAAGAGAGGGAGGGGGCATTTAGGTACGATTAATCGATTATCATCGATTATTTGCGACGATTAATAGATTCCTAAATTAAAAAATCGTGACAGCCCTACTTTTGATGAGATGAACATCCAATATAAATTCGAATGCGTTTCTGTCATTTTCTTCAATACTTAACCTAATATAAGTTTTTGACGACAACGTCAGGAGTTGTTTTCCCCCAATATATCTCAAAACGTCCTTTCTGTCTTTCAAACTACATATTATTACACCTTAATGGATCGAGCTATATAAACTCGTTCCATTGAGGCGTCATATGCTCTGGTTTGAAAAATGTGCATCCTAAAAACTTACTAAGTGGATTTCATTGATTCATAAGGCAATGTTCGGAACAAAAATGAACTATCGGATATAACCGTACAATTGTGCCGAATTTAACTGTTCTGCCTGTTCTTCGGTTTTGTTTGAAATTGTCCTCACGCAGTCTGGCATTTTCTATTATCAACTTTGTAAAGGCTAGGGTATGCACTTTCCTTTGTGTTAGAAATAAAGGTGAAAACTCGCCTTTGTTTCTGAGTGAAAAGAAAACCGGTGCTCTGGCAGACTTGGGGCACAATTGGCTTTTATGCTTTGTTCTCCACTGGATGAGGACACGGTATCGGCAATATGCTCAGTGTCCACTCTCTTCGAAAATAAGAGAACGACTTCAACAAAAGAGTTGTGCTCCAATAAATCACAGAAGATGTTGAGAAAAGATAACATGACAGTCAACCCGAGTAATACGGATCATATGTTAATACACAAAGCTCATTTCAAATAATGTACCCAATATTATAAATATTTACAACTGTATTTTCCACAGTTGTATTTTCTACCCATTAATGTTACTGCCTGAAATGAATCATTAACATTTTAAAAGAGTGCCAGTGCAGAAGAATAGAACGAGAGGCCGCTGGCCTCGAGTTTTATTCTTCTGCGATGGCACAAGTGCCATATCGATTAACATTTCACACACGCGTGTCATTCTGTGTTTATTGCACGCCTTCACATCTATAAAAACAATTATTAGGACAGTCAGCAATTGATTTGACAACTATCAACAAAAAGAACACATTTTATCGCCAACCATATTTGCGATGGGAACCTGTGTTACGAGTTCGTCCCCTGAGTTCCAATGTGTTCTACGTGCCTACCGATCTCACGGGACGATTTGTAGCTATCGCTAGCGATTCATATTATAATTGCGGTGAAAGATTAGTAGAAAACTTCAGTGAAATTTCGCTTCCTTATAAAAATATACTCCGTAAAAGATTTCCGTTCCGATCATGTGTACGGAAGCAGATTTTTCTTTTCCGCTTGGTTTATAGTTGCTATAGATTTCATAGAACAGGAGTGTAATAAAATAGATTTGCCCATCGGTAAGTATTCTATTTATTAGACACATTAATCACCTCTGAACCTTCAAAAAGTTTAATTGAAAAATCTCATCTGTCCGTGTGTGATCAGTGCATAAGTTGAATGTCCACAACGCGTCAAATACGAATCACGTGTGTACATGTGTACCTCGAAATGAAGAAAAAGAAATTGGGGATCGATGAATTAAAACGGTAAAGTCCAATAGCACATTGATCCGACGTAACTTTTATTGATAAAAGTCCACAAAGCATCATAAATTTGATCAATACTTCATCAAGTTGTTGATATGGTGAGCAGCGAGAAATTAAAACATATCTGCTAAGCTATGTTTGGGTTATGTTGCTATCGCCAGAAGTAATGTTGGTGAGTAAAAAAATGCCCATAATGACAGAGACACGTTTCAACGTTTGTAACGTCAAAATAAGAAAATGTTGTCGGACAAACGACAGGCGGATGGCAAACACACTAGGATTTGGAAAACTCCGCCGACTCTGTCAGATCTAAGATAACAAGATTATACATCAATTACTGGGCCTTATTATTATCATTTGCGAAGTGCATAAAACCAACAACTATTCTTCATACAAATGTTTTCAAAGCAACCTATTACATGAATCAGAATGAAAACAATAGCGTTAAACACCATTTATTTAAACCTTTTCAACACTGGCTCCTTTGATACTGTCAACGGCAAAATGGGCAAATCCATCCTGGTTTGGTGTGGGGTTCAGTAATAATTTAATCAGGCAGCTCTGTCGAGATGTTGGATCAAATTATTACCGAGCCTCGCTTCAGATTTTTTGCTATTTATATCGTCTGCTCGTCCACTACACACTAAAAACTAAAGTGTTAAAATTGACACTTTCAAGGTGTTAAACCCATTCTAACTCTTAGGGTTTGATTTTAACACTCAAACTGCAATGCTTTAAGCACTTAGACATTACAGTCGTCAGACATCTGAAACTTGAATGGATGGCACTTTCCATGTGTCTAGAATTGGTGGTTCTTCCAGAATCGTCCATAATTTGATTTAGGCTTGGTGGGTACATAATTAAAAGGACACAACGCAGATGACGCGGATCAGGCTCGAGAGTTCGAGCCTGATCCGCGTCATCTGCGTTGTTTCCTTTTAAGTGTCACGACATTACACTTGTCAAGTGGTATTATTGTAACACCTATCAAGTTCTGGGATATCTACACTTGAACAAAGTGCTAGTTCAGCACTTAGTAAGTGTTAAATACAGCACTTCAAGTGTAGTTTTTAACACTTCAGGTTTTAGCGTGTACCAATGTTTTTCTTCACGCAAAAGCGTATGCACACCGGGTTGAAAGTGTTAAGTAAATTGGGGACAGGAATGCGTTGCACACTAAATCTAGCGGGTCCCTAAATTTCGGAGGTTACATGCGTAGATCTATCCATGGGTGACAATTTTCCACAGTGGAAGAGATTTACAGGAAAGTTAGCTGCCCTTAATTTTCTAAGGTTGGGCCTGTAATCTGTGCTAATTTTTTCGGGTTTTGGGCTCGGGCAGCCGTCATGGTTGAATGACCACGACCAAAAAGGGACGTTCTCATCTAGGCATTATCTGGGGTCATCCTACCAAGTTACAATGAAATCCCTTCATAAATATGGCCTGTAGACTGTGCTAAACGGTTTCGTATTTTGGGCTCGGGCAGTCGTCACACTTGACAGATCGCGACCAAATGAAGAAGTTCTCATCTGGACATGATACGAAGTCATTCTTCCAACTTACAGTGAAATCCCTTCATATTAAATATGACCCGTAGACTGTGCTGAAAGGTTTTGAGTTTCGGGCTTGGGCAGTCGTCACGGCCGACAGATCATGACAAAATGGGAACGTTCTCATCTAGATATAATACAGAGGCAGTCTACCAAATTACAATAAAATTCCTTCATGAATGCGACCTGTATTCTTTGCTAATGGTTTTCGGGTTTTGGGCTCGTGCAGCCATCACGTTTGACCGATCGCGACCAAAAGGGAACATTCTCATCTAGACATGACCTCAAACCTGCATATAAAATTTCGTGACGATCGGACAAAAACTACGAGGTGTAGCCTGTGCTTAAGGAACATGTGAACAGACTCACAGACTTCCGCACGCGTGACGGTAATAGCTTATCTCGACTTTGTCAAGTTAAGCTAAGAATGTCCAATGTGGCTTTTGAGTCTGCTGTGACCATACCCCCCCCCCCCCCCCCCCCACACACACACACAATCCTGTGCCATTTTGCATAAGATCTGTATCAAATTGGTTAAATCCGATGCGATTGATACTCTAAACCAGAGGCTCAAGTGACCTTAGAACGCTCAACTGTCTCAAATTGTCAAAAGAGATGAGTGTATCAGAAAGTGGTCAGCAGCAAGAGCAATCTTTTGATTTGCAATAACACAAGCAAAGGCATTTTGGCCATTCATTTCTGATAGTCCCAGGAAAGCTTCCTAGCAAGCTCTGTTCTGTGAAGTATTAAAAACAACAATCGAACGAAATTTTTGTTTTGTTTTCAACAACTGTGGTTCTCTCTAGACCCCACCCCCTCCCAATTTGTTTTTTTTTAGAAAAAAAACAAGAAAAAACAAGCGAGTCGATTTGAACAAACTTGAATTTGACACCTCTAGAGATGTAACATGCCCAAATATTAACCCAGGGACCTGATTTGAACAACCTTCAATCTAACCCCTCCCCCCCCCCCCCCTTTCCAGAGATGTTGTACACCAAATATCAAAAGAATCTGACTGCTGGATCCGAAGGAGATAATTTTAAACGATAATTTCCCAAATTGCACCGAGTAAATATTTGGGCTCCCTTGGGGAACCTAAATATTAACCCAGGAACTCGATTTGAACACATTTGAACTAGGGCTGTCACGATTTTTTAATTTAGGAATCGATTAATCGACGCAAATAATCGATCATAATCGATTAATCGTACCTAGATGACCCCCTCGCTCTCTCTCTGATGTCGATAAAAAATGAAGTTCAAGTCAGTTGACCTCCCTCCGGTAAACAACGAAGAAGATCCCCTTTTAAGTACATTCAAAGCTTTGATGTTCTGAACTTTTGAACCGCCAGTGTAATAATCAAGACCGGTCGGCAGTTGCGAAGTTCGCAACTGCCGACCGGTCTTGATTATTACACTGACGGTTCAAAAGTTCAGAACATCAAAGCTTTGATGAATGCACCTGAAAGACAAATGCTTCCAGCGGCTTCTTGAGGTTTAACATCGATGTTCTTAACTCTTTACCTTTAGAAACAATAGTTTTTTCATAAATTTTTCTTTTAATTATTAAACGTCTAAAGCGGGATAAAATTTACCGATTATTCGACAACGAAAAATATTAATCGATTTCGCTGTGACCGATCAACAATCGACTAATCGATTAATCGTGACAGTCCTAATTTGAACCTTACAGCTTTTGAGACGTCACATACTAAATATGAAAGAATTCTCACTAGTGTGTCAGAAAAAGATCTTTTACGAAATTTTCTCATATTGTACTAAGTTAAAATTTGGGCTCCAATAAAGAGCCCAAATATTCAACCAAGGATCCCATTTGAACAAACTTGAATCTAATCCCCCTAGCGATGCTGCATACCAAATATCAAAAAATTCTTACTGGTGAAGCTGAAGAAGATTTTTAAAGATTATTCCCTATATTGCACCAAGTTAATATTCAGGCTCCCACGGGATGCCCAAATATTAACCCAGGGACACGATTTGAACAAATTCGAATCACCCACCTCTAGAGATGTCACATACCAAATATGAAAGGATTCTCACTAGTGGGTCAGAAAAAGATTTTAAAAAGAAATTTCTAATATTGCACTAAGTTAAAATTTGGGCTCCAATGAAGAGCCCAAATATTCATCTAGGGATCCCATTTGAACAAACTTGAATCTAACCCCCTAAAGATGCTGCATACCAAATATAAAAAAAATCTGACTGATGGATCTGAAGAAGAACATTTTCAAAGAATATCCCCCATATTGCACCAAGTTAATAATCGGTCTCCCATAGGAAGCCCAAATATTAATCCAGGGACTCGATTTGTACAAATTCAAATTTTACACCTCTAGAGATGTCACATACCGTATGTGAAAGGATTCTCACTGGTGGGTCTCAAAAAGAAGATTTTTAAGAAATGTTCTCATATTGCACCAAGTTAATATTCGGGCTCCCATAGGAAGCTCAAATATTAACCCAGGGACTTTGAACAAACTTCAATCTGACCCCTGTAGAGATGCCAAGTATCAAAAGAATCTGGCTGTTTGATCTGAAGAAGATTTTTTAAGCTTTTTCCCCACAGAGTCCTAAGTTAATTAACTGGTCTCCTATGTTGAGCCCAAATATGAACCGAGGGGCCCGATTTGAACACATTTGTATTTGACCATCCTATGGATGCTGTATACCAAATATCAAGAGATTCTGGTCAAAGGTTCTGAAGAAATGGTTTTTTTTTTCAACTTTTGCAAATATGCTTACTTAGCATTTTTTCAAACGCTCCAACAGAACACCATGACACAACCGATGGCCATTTTTTAATCAATTCTACTGGTCAAAAGGATGTTTCATACCAAATAACAGTTCTCTGTTGCGTGTAGTTTGGGAAATACATTTGAATTTTTTTCTATTTTTAGCCCTTAGGGTACCCACGGGCCTACGGAAAAATTCGGGCATCAATCAAGTACTTTGGACCCACTTATACTACATGCCAAATTTGGTTCAAATCGGCCCATCAGTTCTTGAAATAGAAATTTTGGGCAGAGCCCAAAATGAGGAAGTGCCAACAGAGACACCAAATATTGATCTACCAACTTCCCTTGAACAAACTTTAATCTTCAACACCGAAGAGTGTTCCATACCATATATCAAGGCAATCTCTCTGGTGGTTCATGAGAAGAAGAATTTTAAAGATTTTAAGGCTTTGGCATCATCGACCAGAGCCCGAAGAAAGCAGCCACTTCAATTGAACAAAATAAAAAGGGTATACTAGAAGGATGGTTTGTGCAATATTGAATTTAACTGAATGGCTGTGAAGAAGACAAGTTTGCAAAAGTTAACGGACGACGAACAAACGACGGACGCCAAGTGATGGCAATACCTCACACCGACTTGCAGTCATGTGAGCTAAAAAGGGTAAACTGCCAAACTTCCTCATTTAGTATTACAGTTTATATGTGTCCATTTCTGACAACTGCCAAGAGTGTCATACGAATGTTCACGTGTGGCCAAAACAACCATAAATGGCCTGTCCTGCTTGCAGAATACTTTCACTGATTGGCTACACTTAGAAATGCTGGCTTCCAATTCATTTATGTACATGATTTGGTATGCTTTATTTGTTTTGGAACTAGTTGCTGTTTGGGAAGGCTTGACTGTTGTTTTCTCGTGAGATTTAAGAACATTAATAACTGATTTGCTTACCAATACTAATTTTAGAGGCGGAGAGTTTAGGGCCTGAACAATATCAGAATTGTGTTGGTTATTAAGGTGATTCTAAACTGAAGATTGTAGTTTGAGTGGACAGGTCGAAAACATGATGTTTTTTCATTACTTTGCAATAATAATGGTTATTTAATACATGAATGATTGCTTCCTACCTAATAGATTACAAAAATGTGATAAAACATTTTTAAAAAAGAATTTACTCACCAAAAAAATGCTTTTAAAAATCCCTAACTCACGGTCAACTTCCTGCCACCAAAACTTAAAATATGAATCTCACATTGAAAAATATGTTTTCTATGTGCACTGGAGAACAACAGTTGAGTCATAACTTTTTAAAAAATAAATCCAATTGTATGTTTATTTAAATTTTTGAAGGACCACTGCATGCACTGGTCCAGCCATTTTTTCACAGGGAACTATTTACAGGTCAAAAGTATGGCACACCACACTAATCAGTAATCTAGTTGACCTCCCCTGGAAATATTAGCCATACAAGTGATATGTCTGTTCTGCCCTCTTCCACAAATAAAACTGTCTTGACATGAAATGACCCTGTTGAAAGTGTATCGTCAAATCCCAATAATAGAAAATAAACGATTGCGTGGATACCCCTCCCCCACCCCTTCCCCCACCCCCACCACAAAAAAAATTGAATTTTTCAAAATTGAAAAAGGGACATAACTCTGGCAAAAATTGTCGGATCAAACCCTGATCTGACTTAACCTGCATTTTATGCTGATACACCTACACAACAAATTTTATTTGATTCTGTCAATTACAGCTCAAGTTAATGGTTGGAAACTAAAAAAAAAGGAGTTTTCAAAGTTTAAAAAGTATGACACTGGAATCACCTACCGGGACTGCATGCAGGCTCGAACCGAAGTTATGGAATTGAATTCCGCCAATAAGTCGTATTGATTGACCAATACTTACAGTGCTCAAATTATAAAATATTCGTCCAATTATTGAAAAAATCCGATAAAGTGCTTAATGTATAAAAGTATTTTTCATGTGCTAAATGCTATGTTTGGATCATGAATAAACTCATGTTGTGTCAGAAACCTATCTTGTATTATTATTTTTTTTTTTTGGTGGTGAGTTGACCCGTGGCGACTTGACCCGGTGGCGACTTGACCCGGTGGCGAGTTGACCCAGTGGCGAGTTGACCCGTTCCCAAAAATTTGATGCTCAATTGTGCCTTGTGTGTGTGTTGCCATACTTCACTTTCGTTGAGAATTTCTATGCAACGACTGATAAAATAATTTTCTAGAGAAAAAAATCATGTTCACACTTCTGTCATATTTTATTTGTGATTAGGGGGTCTAGTGGGGTGGATAGAAAGAAAAAATATTATTTTTCGCACTTTGAACAAGCGACTTACCAACGCATGTGACTTTCCGATGACAACAACTTCGATCAACAAATACTTGCAGGCATGAGTCTAATAGTAGCGACAACAACGGTTGGCCACTTCCGGTTACGATATCTGTCATAGTGCAAAACGTGTAAGTTTATGAGCAGTAAATAGACCAAAATTCAACAAAGTACGGAAAACCTAAACAAAAGTTTGAGGAATAACATGTATATAAACTCACAGAAAGTGCTTAATACAAATTTAAGTGACTATAAGTTGATATTCTGTCGCCGATAAATGAATAATTTTTTGTTGGAATCGCGTCATGGGGGCCACCATTTTGAGATAAACAAATGACCCCATCGATTCCCATTGTGATTACGCAAACACTTAGACGATGAATACCTTGAAAACAAATAACTAACAATATATTTTAAACATCATTGTTTATTTTTTATTGGGTCATATTTCAAGGTTTGTGATTTTTATATTTGTATTGATCAACGAAACATAGCCTATTTTCGTGCATGGAAAACGTCAACTAATATTCAATAACTCCCAATAACACACGAGCGACGTGATAGATAATTCCATTCCCTACATGGTGAATATATTTATTTCCATTTTGGTTTTCAATTTCGTGGTGTTATGGCTCATCAAAAGCAACTACCTTGCCACAGTGGGATACATGGCGATTCGACCCCAGTTAGAATCTGCCCCAAAACGATGCTGCCCTGGAAGATTCGGCCCCACATTTCTAGCTGAAAGGTAGCAGTTTACCACAAGCCTACCAGAGTTAAAAATTTGCGCAACCTGGAGATAAGTCCTGCAAATTTAAGTGTGTAACCCATGTTCGTGTATTTAATCCACGGTCGGGGAGAGGTTCCGTATTGACCAAACACCCTCTGTCAGCATCAATTTCGGGGTTGATGCTGCCACAGTGTACCGTCCTATCGGGTGGGGACGTAAAATGGCTGACCTCTGTGCAGGGAGAGACACACCCTGTGCATGCTAAAGATCTATCTGTGGTAGCCTAGAGGGGAGCTGAAGAGATTCATCCCACAACCCCCTGAATTCATTGCATAATCATCAACCTGTTGAAGGCAGCAATTATATGAAGAAAGAAAGAATGATACTATTTTAGCATTATGTTAAGATGTACGCAGAGATGACGGAACGGCCCAACTGGTTGTTTGAGACATTCTGCTAGGATGAAATGAGCTTTACATGGGGATTCCTGGGTTGAGATGCCGAAGGCATCTCCTGAAGGCCTGAGGAGGGATTGGGTACGGGAGGGGGTGTACCCTCCCGTAGATGGGGGGGGGGGGAGGCGGTCTGCACCCCCCCCCCCCCGGAAAATATTTCATATTTCAGCGCTCTAGGAGCGATTTCCAAGCATTTTGTTAGCACCTGAGAGCATTTACAGGCACGCCGATCAGCCAAAATTCTCCCTCATTATTCACGTCAACCATTTTTTTTTGGGGGGGGGGGGGCAACAAACTTTTGGTTTTGGGGGCTTGTCCCCAGTCCGCCCATAGCTACGCCCCTGGTAGAGGTTGTGACAAAAACTAATCATGCATGTTTGCAAGGGGATATCCAGACTGGTACAATATAAAATACTCAGGGGACATCGCTATATACACATACCAGCTGATGAAGGAATATCAGGCAGGTGATCTGAAGATACTTCTCTAATACAGGTAATATATATTGCAATATTAACTGTTACCACACTTGACACATCTCAAAGTATGAAATTTTGAGCAAAGAGTAACTGCATGACATCCATGTGTGGACTTAGTGATTTTGACAGACAAAAAAAGCTGCCGTCCCGACCCAAAAACATGGAATTTTTTTTTTCTTTTTTCCAGTTCCCCCCAAAAATGTTGGTTGTAGTTTTAACAGTGCTAGAGCTTTCCTAAAAAACGTACATTGGTTAGTTTTCTGGAAAAAATGCAAAAACTTGTGTTGTCGCTAGTAATGGCTAGCACTCTGGACTTTGAATCCAGCGATCCGAGTTCGAATCTCGGTGGAGCCTCAACACTGCAGGTTTTGTGACGGCATCTTGTCATGCAGTGTAAAATACCAGGTTGTGATCGAATTCTGTCGTTCCAAGCGCAAATTTCAAAACGAAATTGTTTCACTGGCATCTTTCCCAAAATAAAAAAATAAAATCAACTCACTTTCATTTTTCGTGATGCAGTTTCAAATCTATTTCAGTTCAATATTTAAATTCGATTGTGTCATCCGTCTAAATCATACATGGACCATTTTATCAATGCCTTGTTCAAACTTTCACCCATTAACAATGTTCAAAAACGCAACAGACCTACTATAAACGTTACAAAATAAAATAAAAAAACAGTTTTCTCGCAGGGTATATGCGCCACTTGTTGTTACTTTCAACACTGAACTGCCCAATTAAAGCGCCTTGTTTCTGCAAATGAAAAATGGAAATGAGGAAAACAAATCCACTAATAAGTATTGACAAAGTTAAAGCCAAGTGTTCAAAAGGACAGGTGGTAGGTTCCACCGAGATTTGAACTCGGATCGCTGGATTCAGAGTCCTGAGTGCTAACCATTACACCATGGAACCAACTAAACAAGCGCGCACCTTCTAGTATTAAGCTGCGAGGCTTGCGTATTTGAAGACGCTTGCTGGTTTTTGTTTTAACATCTAAAATATTCGAGTGAATACCTCTGCCTATTATCATGCAAAATGTTCAAGTTGACGTTTTTCAAAAAAAATTCATTGGATTTGCATAACATGTGGCAGCTTTTCAACAGCTAATTTCAAAACACACAGAATTTTCGCATATATAAACATCAACCTCAATGAAGTAAATGCTCCTCAAAGGGTTAATTGCACCGTTTTACTATGCACAAATGGTTAAATTGTAGAGAATATCCCCCTTTAGCTAGTACCAACATCAAAAATTGGCGGACAAAACAAAATATGCATGGCTCCATGGTGTAATGGTAGCGACAACAACGGTTGGCCACTTCCGGTTACGATATCTGTCATAGTGCAAAACGTGTAAGTTTATGAGCAGTAAATAGACCAAAATTCAACAAAGTACGGAAAACCTAAACAAAAGTTTGAGGAATAACATGTATATAAACTCACAGAAAGTTCTTAATACAAATTTAAGTGACTATAAGTTGATATTCTGTCGCCGATAAATGAATAATTTTTTGTTGGAATCGCGTCATGGGGGCCACCATTTTGAGATAAACAAATGACCCCATCGATTCCCATTGTGACTACGCAAACACTTAGACGATGAATACCTTGAAAACAAATAACTAACAATATATTTTAAACATCATTGTTTATTTTTTATTGGGTCATATTTCAAGGTTTGTGATTTTTATATTTGTATTGATCAACGAAACATAGCCTATTTTCGTGCATGGAAAACGTCAACAAATATTCAATAACTCCCAATAACACACGAGCGATGTGATAGATAATTCCATTCCCCACATGGTGAATATATTTATTTCCATTTTGGTTTTCAATTTCGTGGTGTTATGGCTCATCAAAAGCAACTACCTTGCCACCGTGGGATACATGGCGATTCGACCCCAGTTAGAATCTGCCCCAAAACGATGCTGCCCTGGAAGATTCGGCCCCACATTTCTAGCTGAAAGGTAGCAGTTTACCACAAGCCTACCAGAGTTAAAAATTTGCGCAACCTGGAGATAAGTCCTGCAAATTTAAGTGTGTAACCCATGTTCGTGTATTTAACCCACGGTCGGGGAGAGGTTCCGTATTGACCAAACACCCTCTGTCAGCATCAATTTCGGGGGTTGATGCTGCCACAGTGTACCGTCCTATCGGGTGGGGACGTAAAATGGCTGACCTCTGTGCAGGGAGAGACACACCCTGTGCATGCTAAAGATCTATCTGTGGTAGCCTAGAGGGGAGCTGAAGAGATTCATCCCACAACCCCCTGAATTCATTGCATAATCATCAACCTGTTGAAGGCAGCAATTATATGAAGAAAGAAAGAATGATACTATTTTAGCATTATGTTAAGATGTACGCAGAGATGACGGAACGGCCCAACTGGTTGTTTGAGACATTCTGCTAGGATGAAATGAGCTTTACATGGGGATTCCTGGGTTGAGATGCCGAAGGCATCTCCTGAAGGCCTGAGGAGGGATTGGGTACGGGAGGGGGTGTACCCTCCCGTAGATGGGGGGGGGGGTGGTCTGCACCCCCCCCCCCCCGGAAAATATTTCATATTTCAGCGCTCTAGGAGCGATTTCCAAGCATTTTGTTAGCACCTGAGAGCATTTACAGGCACGCCGATCAGCCAAAATTCTCCCTCATTATTCACGTCAACCATTTTTTTTTTTTGGGGGGGGGGGGGGGCAACAAACTTTTGGTTTTGGGGGCTTGTCCCCAGTCCGCCCATAGCTACGCCCCTGGTAGAGGTTGTGACAAAAACTAATCATGCATGTTTGCAAGGGGATATCCAGACTGGTACAATATAAAATACTCAGGGGACATCGCTATATACACATAACAGCTGATGAAGGAATATCAGGCAGGTGATCTGAAGATACTTCTCTAATACAGGTAATATATATTGCAATATTAACTGTTACCACACTTGACACATCTCAAAGTATGAAATTTTGAGCAAAGAGTAACTGCATGACATCCATGTGTGGACTTAGTGATTTTGACAGACAAAAAAAGCTGCCGTCCCGACCCAAAAACATGGAATTTTTTTTTTCTTTTTTCCAGTTACCCCCAAAAATGTTGGTTGTAGTTTTAACAGTGCTAGAGCTTTCCTAAAAAACGTACATTGGTTAGTTTTCTGGAAAAAATGCAAAAACTTGTGTTGTCGCTACTAATAGCCCACAGATTATTCGAAATTATCGATGAACTTTGTGGATTGCAAACAAATTTAATGAAATACATCATTTACAATGATTCGCAATGTAAATCACTGTTGGGTGCTCACAGGCGAAAATATTACACCTTAGTTCAAGTGTGGATAATATTTATTATGGGTAATTTTTACATCAACCCACGCGGGCTGCTCTGCGCATGTCTACACACCAATGCACAACCACCCCGTACCGGCCCGCGCCAGTCAGTTCGTACCATTACCGATTTACCGTAACAATCACACCAGATCGCAAAATTAGGAGCATTATTTCTGGAACTCACCGAAACCAGACCGAAACGGGACCGAATGACAGACCAATAAAGTTAACCATCAATATTACATGACGAATAATAGTTCCCCCGATTTGCGATTAAAAGAAGTGAAAATGCAACCAGTTTACGAATATTTCAACAACGAAAGAATACAACATGGTTTTCTAATTCCACTTTTGGTCACCGTTTTGTAAATTAAAGAAAATTGAAATTTTTGTTCTCTATTGGTAATTTTGGCGCATGAATACAAACTAATGGCAAGGTCGATCCATGTAAACAAATTTACTGCTTCAGTTGGTGAGGGAAGAATATTTACATAGAAAAGACAATCAGTGCAATTTGCCTCTATTAGTCTGCTTCCCTTGAGATATATCGACAATCAGAATTTCAGCAGTGGCACTGTCATGAGAATTTACGCGACATATGGCGAGATCTTTTGTCTTAATGTTGCCCACAACCTTCAGTGTTTTGAATTTCTCACCGTAAACATGTCGGACACTTTTGAGACTGAAACAACCCAGGTTGACAACATGCTAAGTCCTATCTTCGATGTGTTTTATTAAAAATTAAGACTCAACTGCTGCAGTACATTACTGATAGTTCACGTTGGTTGTTCATTGGAGGGTGAGGCGTCTCGCTATTTTTTTTTAAATCCTGCCCACGCCATTTCCGACTTTTTGACAGTACACATTTTCTAATGTCTCCAAATGACTCGTAAATTTGTTAAATGCATATTTTGCTGGTCCCATCACGTTCTATGTGACATGACCATTCCCCCCAACCCTGGTATCCAAGGGCAAGGCTGTTTCGTTGCCAAGTTGTTGTTCAATGAAATGTTCACATTCATTTTTCTGTGTTTCTGGCTTCCATGTTGGCAGCCATGACTTTAGAATCACCTTAAATTCATTTATCTAAACACTTACGACACGTTGTGGTCTCATTTCGGTAATCCGTGTGATTTTTTTCTATTTCTGTCCACAAAGTGTCAACAAACATAGATTTTCGCAACCTTTTTGTGCAAACGGCGCTCAAAATCGACGTTGATCCGTCTTATACCCAATGCGGTTGTGCGAGGGAGATATTGAAATTTACGATAGTACACATTTTGGTGAACACTGGTATTCTTTTTTCGTAGCAGACTTCATCACTGAAGTCTTCTTCACGTCACTGATATAGTTCGGAGACTGTAAAATTATTTTTTCGTAAATATACAATTGTGAGTACTGGACAGTACGCGGAGAGTGTATTATCACGAAAACACTCGCAGAGCGGAGATTCCACCCAGGCAATAATTGCAAATTTGTTGCAAACAGGCCCGTCGGAACGAAATTTATATTGGGGGGGGGGGGGGGGGGGGCTGATATTGCTAATTTGGGTGAACTGGCTGATACTAAATGGGTATGGGGTATCCAGATGCCGAAGGCATCTGGCGCGAGTGCTGAAGGCACGAGCTTTTTGAGGGGGGGGGGGAGGGGTGGTTACTCCCCAAGAAAATATTTTGAAAAGGGCAATCAAAGGAAGCATTCTGGTAGCTTTTGAATTGCTCAAAACGTTTGCACATCAACATATGCAGGTGCATGTTATACATTCAGTGATACGTTCATAATTCTAATCCAGGGGCGTAGAAAGCTAATTTTATTTGAGGGGGGAGGGGGGGGGGTAGAACCTATATTCTCATGACGCGACGCCTCATCCGAGCAGCGAGTGGGGTGAACACGAGAGGGTGGTATCCTCCGTCTCGTTGGTGGGGGGTTCGGGGGCCTCCCCGGGAAAATTTTCGAATTTAAGATGTAAAAACATGCATTCTGGTTGATTCTGAGCAAATAAATTGTATATTCCTATGACGCGAAGCGTCATCCGAAACCGCAAAGAGGCGAGTGGGAGTGAGAACGAGAGGGGGTACCTCCCCGTCTCGTTGGTGGGGATCCGGGAATTTTTTTAATTTAAGATGTACAAATATGCATTCTGAGTGATTCTGAGCAAATACATCGTCAATAAGGAAATACTTCAGCTCTCTGACCAATTCAGCGTGATTTCTGAGCAGATTGACAGGAATAGTGAACTGCAATGAATTACCCTGTGGTTGGTTGGGGTTTAACATCGCTTTCCACAATTAGGCGAAAACACGACTGTCGGTTTTATTCGTGGAAGAAAGCCCACATGGAACCCACTCAATCCAGTTTTTATTAACAGCAATGTCGGAATATGGTAACCAGTGGGCATCCCGTGTGAAGAAACCACCAACCCAGCCGCCCCCCCCCCCCCGGTTCCTACGCCACTGTTCTAATGTGAGTTAAATAATGTAATGTCCAGTTATATTCAGATTACATCGGTTGCTCCCATCATGGATAACCTAACGACGAAATATGAGCAAATTATTGGGGGGGGGGGCTGCAGCCAGCCCCCCCCCCCCGGTTCCGACGGGCCTGGCAAAGCATAACCAGTACAAGCAAAGTTCCATCCAATGGACCTCCGGGTTAAACCCGGAGGTCCATTGGCTGAAACATTGCTTGTGTTTTTTGTCGATATGTACAGAATTTGAAAGTTATATCTTGGGTGATAACTCCACTCCGCGGGTGATTTAGTTACAATCCACACTCCACGTACTGTATGTTGATGTGAATATATTTTTGTTTTCAAATATAATTTTCCACTTTTATCTTTTGATCATCTCCACCAACCAAATAATAGTTGTTCGAATTGGTGGGGTATTAATCCCTTTACCCAACACAGACGATTTCAAAATTTATTATTTTAAATATCATTTTTTAAATTTTCCCAAAATTCCAACAAAACCATATCATTACGTGTACACTCCATACGAAAAAATTATCCAAAAATCGGGGAGCGCGGTGGCTCAGTAGGTAGAGGTGCAGCTGCAAACCGAGAGGTCCTCGGTTCGAATCCAACCTGCGGCAACCGCGTTGTGTCCTTGGGCAAGACACTTCATCTCCAATGCCCGCGTGGGGGCACGATGACGCCGTGTACTAAGGCGTACTGCACGTCGATGGTGCGCATGTCTCCAACCAATCTAACGCGAGTTACGAATTACATAATGTAAGACGTCCACTCACTAATCAGTGTTGATTGGACTGTATTGGGAAAAGATTTGCCAATTAACATATTAATTTCTGTTCACTAAATCTGTTTTTGTACCTGATACATTTAGTATATCAAATAAAATCTTTTGGCCCCAAAAAATGAGAATTTCGCCGATCACGTGTCATATATCAGCGAAAATTTTTATTTAATATGAAAACAAATCGAAAATCTCTCGAATTAACGAACAGATTTTTTCAATTCCTATATTAAACCGCAGTACAGAGTTCTCGAAATGAAAGATATGGCATTTGTATCTGAATATTTTATTAAATGTAGGTTTTAGAAATTTTCTGACTGAACAATATAATTCCTAATCAGGGACAGTCTCTGAAAGATTTTTCTCGCGAAACATTAATTGGTTAAGTAATCCTTCTCACGTGACCGCACTAAAACAGCTTTTCATACCCGGTCGTTTCTTCACAAACGACGGGGTATTAACAAGTGCGGTTTTGTATGCAATGCACACATAATGATGTGACCCCTCTTTGGAACGAGCTCGTTCCAAAGAGGGGTCACATGATATGGTTTTGTTGAAATTTTTCGAAAAATAATATTTCTTCAGCTGCTGAATTTGCATATTACGCGGGCGGATGCGGGCGATTCGTTGGGTATAGGGTTAATCCCTTGTTGACATTTGCATCACATTGTACAGTTTCTGATTTTAACAGCGCTACTGAGGACTGTATCTCTCAATTATCACATTGTCATTTGAATATGTTCCTATTAATGTGTCATGAGTTGCACATTACATCGCCTCCCAGATTCAAAGAAAAGCAGAAAAATGTTTGCGATTTCAGATGGCGGGAAATCAATTCATTTCCCAACTTTGCCCAAAACCCACGCGATCAAACATGTCACCCGAACAGAATCAAGCGTTTGTGGTCATCCAGTTTCCCCGGAGCGTTCTCACCACATTGGCGATGAAATGATACGTATGCTTTCTCCGAGTTTGGAGTGTGGAGTCTTTTATTTACAACTCAGACATTCGAATTACCGATCTATTCCTTATTAATCCTGTCTGACGGGTACTTTTGCGGCTGGCGATTTCTTGGTCATCAGAAGCAAAAAAATAAAATAATTTTTTGGTAAACGCGGATAAATTCGGATTTTTGTATACTTTTGTCATTATTTTGGTGTATATGTCGTTATTCACAGCTTTAATTTGTATTTAGGGCAGTTTGAACATTTTCAAAAAATGCCCCGAGTTACGTTGGACGACCCCTTAACAACACCTCATCAAACAAAAGAATGTGAAATTTGTCAGTAGAAGATTTTGTTACACTGACAGGCACTGCTGCCCACGCAGAAAACAACCTGCAGTGCCTTCAACTGTTGGCAGTTGGCAATTACAAACATTTATCTGCGACATAATAATAATAACACTTTGGCCGGCTGCTGATTTGTCACGGTTCTCGGTCGAGAAGGCCTCGGTTACCCCTATGCTCCCAACTGACTCCCTATTCCCACGCTTCTTCTCTCCTCCCAACACTCGGGGACGAACTGCTTGATGACATCCCTTGCCCCATTCGTCCCAGTCTCTCCGATTGGCATATTAACCCTCTCCTTTGAGTCACTCACTAACCACATGTCCTTCATTCCCGCATTCCACTTCACCATAAGACTCCCAGTGAATATTATTCTTTTAGACTGGTATTTATGGCATTCTAGAAGAAAGTGTTCCAGGGTCCACCACTCCTAAATTACACATCTGGCACTCCTTTTCACTGTTTTTCCCAATTTTGCCCCTCCGCTCCAGGGACCGCGACCTCAGCTTGAACAACAGTGCCCCCACCCCCAAATGTGCCATCAAGGTACTCTTCAAACCCAGGCTTCACTTTCTCACGCAGGCCACCCAAAGACCTCTTTGATTTGACCCCCTCTCGCCAATTAAAGTTACCATCCCCCATGACCCTTTCTCTGACGAGGCTTTTACCCTGGGCTGCCCCTACAGTTAAAACTAGAAGTCCTGCCACGAACTGTGCGCTTATCTAGGCTTAATTGCGCGTAGGATTTGCGCGCAATTGCCATATCGAATGGCACCCAAAGCATGTCAGGTTCCCCTTGTTACCCATAGCAAACACAAGCAAAGTAACCCGGAGGTCCATTGGCTGAAACTTTGCTTGTGCACAGGCCGTATGTGCAGAATTTGATAGCCCTACCATCGTCATAACGCGTAGATTAACGCACAAATCGACGTGCTATTTGTGCGCATTTTAGGACAGGACTTTTGGTTTTAACTGTATGTACAGGTCCGAGATCTCCAATGAGTAGTTCTCTATTAGCTCCCTCACTTGGATCATCCACCCTGTCTAGATATTTGAGTTGAAAATACTCCGGAACATTACTTTACACCATCGGGTGTCGGGGAGATTTACCAAATAATTAAGATAACCGAGTTTCAATAAGTCTATCCTGTCCTTGATCCTCATTCGCCCAAGCTCACACCTGATTGCTTCTAGTGCTGCGGCATTTCTCGACCCCGTTATTCACCGGCCGGCATCGTTCTGCTGGGTTTCCATGCTTTTTACAGCCGTTTGATTTAGGGGTACCACTTTCGTACCATATGTTATACTCGGCAGACCCACCATTTCCCAAATGGTATTTTCCAGGAAAACCTTATTGAAACTGTTTCTCACTATAAGTTTCATTTGGTTAAGAACTCGCCTCCCCTTCAAAACCAATTTATTTGTGTGGTTTCGGTAGATGCCTCTTCCTGTGGTGTTTATAGTTATGTTTACATGACAGCCCGAGCGACCGAAATAACTGTTCACTGAACATTCTAACACCTTAACCCTTTCATGTTAATCGAGTACACATCATTGTAAATCGACAAATTTTTGGCAGATTTGACAACCCTTGCTTCAGCAAAAGAATTGTAATGTCTCGCTGCCAAATACTATTTATTTTCCCGACGCTATCCCGTAAACTATAGATCTAGGTTGACAGCTTTTCCAACCGGTTATGCCGATAACGGGTTGCAGACTGGTTATCTGGCCACTAGTCTGCTTTGCGGGTCGTATGGGCCTGTAATAGGGTCCTGAGAATATTCGAGATTCGATTCGATATCGATACCATGCGTATGCTTCGAGATCGATCCCGAATCAGTCTCATGATTCGATTTTTTCGAATCTCTCGTACTAACTTCAATTTGTTACATTTCCAACAAAAATAGGATAAAACTGTCATTAGAAAATTCATTCATGTAGGCTCAATTCCTATTTATTTGAGTAATTGACAATGTTTAATTGTTAGGTAAGGTGTGAATTTGACCCAGAACATTATCTATAGTTTTGGTTTTTGAAGGCTTAACTTGTTACTATTCACGTTCTTAAGAACGTGAATAGTAACAAGTTAGGCCTTCAAAAACTAAAACTATGGACAATAGGCCTAGCTGTTTCAGCGACGGTGCTACAGAGAATATTTAGTTATTGGTGTTTAAGGTGTTCACTCCGTCGTGTAAGGGTCATCACATTGTTCCGTAACTTCCGTTTGATGCAATATGAAATAACTTGTCTTTCAAGATTCGATTCGGGATTCGATTCGATGTCGATATCAGAGACACGATTCGATTCGAGATTCGATTCGAAAAGAAATTTGTGATTCGCAGATCCCTAGATAAATAACACCTATTATCTTCGATAATCTGTGTATTCTAATCTAGACGAAGAGTGATCAATGATGCGTGGAATAAACAAGAGGCCCCAGGGGGCCTGAGGGCGCTCCCCTGACATGGTAGTCTAAATATCAAACCAGGGACTTGACTTGAATAATCTGCATACGCCCCTCCTAAGAAAAGCATGTACCAACCAAATGAAGCGATTGTGCCCACACAATACACAGGAGTTTCCTTCTATTTTCAGTTCCTGCACTTTTACGTCCCAAAATTGATATAAACACACAAAAAACAATTTCTTTCCCCAAACAAAATATTTTCAGCCTTATTTTTTTTTTCTTCTTAATACGCATAAAAAACCAAAAAATTAATTTCCGGATTTTGGTCCCACCCGGACCCCAAATTTTCAGGGTAAAAAAAAAAATGTTTTGTCTTAAAATTGAACGAAACGCATAAAAAACAAAAAAAAAATTTCCGGATTTTGGTCCAAAAGTTTCGAAGTCCCACCAGGACCCAAAATTTTCAGTGAAAAAGAAAAAAAAAATTGTCTTAAAATTGACCGAAACACATAAAAAACAAAAAAAAAATTCCCGATTTTGGTCCAAAATTTCTAAATCTGGAACGGGGCCCCAAATTTTCAGCCTAAATATGAACTCAGGGACTTGGCTTGAACAAACTTGAATCTCACCCACCTAAGGATGCTGCATACCAAATATCAAACGATTCTTATTGGTAGATCTGAAGAAGAAGATTTTTAAAGAATATTCCTCATACTGCACTAATTTAAACATTTGGGCTCCTGTAGAGAACACAAATATGGACCCAGGGAATTGTTTCAATAAACATGTGAAACAATCTTCCAAACATGTTATATGTGAAATTTGAAAGCTTTTGGAGCAGTGGTTTGGGAGAGAGGTAGTCTTTCATGTTTTTCCCATTACCCACAGTGTTAAAAATGCTGACTCAGCACTTTTTCATAGTCCCCAAAAAGTACCCCATGATAAAACCGATAGCAATTTTTTTGACCATTCCATTCTGTTGGTCTTAAGGAAGCTTCACACCAAATAAGAATTCTCAGTGCCGTGTAGTTTTGGAGATATGGACGTTTTAATCTGTTTCTATTTTTAGCTCCTGTGTGGGCATAAAAAATGTGGGCATAAATTAAGTACTTCTGACCCAATAAGCCCTCACATCAAATTTGGTTCAAATCTGCCTCTCGGTTTGGAAAATAGATATTTTGGGAGTGGCAAAAATTCTTGCCCTTCCCATAACGAATGCAAATATTGCCCGACAAACATCTCTTGAACAAACTTCATTCTAAACCTCAGAAGGACTCTGTATACCACATATCAAGTCTCTGCTACTGGTGGTTCATTAGAAGATTTAAAAAAAAAATGGCCATTTTTCCCCACACTTCTGCTCAATATGAACCGAAACCTAATTTGCATAAAAATCAAAATGCCCCTATATAGCCACTACTTACATGAAATTTAATTAAAATGAGGCCAGTGGTTTAGGAGAAAGAGGCTCAAACACCACCTTCACGCAGGACGACGGACGGATGGACGGACGGACGGACGAAGAGTGATAAGAAAAGCTCACCCTGACTTTCAGTCAGGTGAGCTAAAAATGATAGGTCGTCTCAATCTTTATAATCAATTCCTTCCTTAATAAATAAGCCCACCCCTCCACTACCGTCGCCATTATTAGGACGCGTTCTCTTTAATAATTGGTGATAGCCTTCCAAGTTAAAACAAACATTATCTGGAATATTAAATACTTCTGTTAGTCCAATCAATTCAAACATATTATTATCAGTTCCTTGTATGTTAAATAATAGTTCTGAGTGTGCGTTCCAATAAGCACTAAGGCTCTGGCAATTAATATTATATCTCACGTGACCTTCTAGGCTCCTGATTGGACGAATGTTCCACCCCTATTTCGTGTAGTTTGCATCCACAGAACTGACCAGGCACTACACCCAGGCACTACACGTTTTCTATTTTTAGCACACTACTATATTAGTTTTCTTTTCATACTGGGCGAATAAAACTAATCAGACTAAATTTAAATATCGATTCACATTTATTTATTTATTGGTGTTTAAGGTCACATAATCGATTCACATAGGCACAACATCCACAAAACGACCCGGAAAGAAATCATTGTGGAAAAATGTATCGCTTTTCCATTGCTGAAGTCACAAATTTTTCGAGGCGTTCATTTTATTCCTTGAGAAGATGATCCATATCTTGTTTCGAAGAGAATGATCCATACCTGGGTACAACTTTCATGAGAACGCGTCCGGATTTGAAAAATCGTTTGTTTCGCTCCTCATATTATTTCGCTATTTAATTGTATGTTTTGGGCAGTAAATGAATAAATAATGGAATTCAATTGAATCTTTGGAGTTTGTATCCCGTACTGACCCATTCGGTAACGTATATGTGTGACAAATGTGCGGAAATTATCAAACTGCGTTGTCAAATTTCGAAAATTTTAGTTTTCATTCGCGAGTTGCGCGATTCTAGAATACACAGTTCCGTTTGGGGGAAATGTTTTGTTTATCCTTGCCGACCGATTCAAAATCTGTGTATTGCTCATATTAATAATCCAAGTTAGCGGTGTTTTGGAAGAAGAAAATGTTTTTTTAAAAACTACATGGTATTTTTTTTTCTATATAACGCTGGTTGGTAGGGATGCTACCTTGGTAATAGATTAACAAATTGGACAGATGTTTTTCTTGATGGTTGTTCGATATAATATAAGGATTAGTGCATGTCTTGTCGATGACTACGCCCATATAGTGCCCAGTGAGATGGTGTAGTTCCCTCCGCTTCGCGGCGGGAACTACACCACCTCACTGGGCACTATATGGGCGTAGTCATCTCCAAGCCATGCACTATTCCTTAAATATTAAATAATGAAAAAGATAAGTGTTTCTTTTGAGGTATGCAATCATAATTACCTGGTTCAATATATTCGCAAGTACATATTTCGCTTTTAAAAGGAGATTCAAACTCGTCATCGATACCTAAGTTCTCATTATATAAAGGTTTAAAATCAAAGTCTGCTTTTGTCTTAAGTTTGTCCAAGCACATACTATCTATTATTTAATATGGAGCAGACATCAAGCCATTCTAGTGTCTTGAATTTGTGCGATGACAATCATATTGAAGAGAGACGTCCATCTTTCCTGAAAAAGTGGCTGTTTCTGCATTTGGCACAAACAAATGAATGAATAGGTCCAGTACAATATTTGCAGGTAAACGATTTTTGCGCGAGTCATTTTCCCATGACAAAACAAACTCACAAACAAGCAAACAATGTGAGCTGTGTGAAGCTTCCATGACTACGAGGTTGGTAATGACTCTCACCTTTGATGGCGCAATTGGGCATGACGAGAATGACAATCAATGAATGGATTTCCAGAATGGGCCCAGACAGCTCGGATAAAGCAGAAAGCGTCTATAAACCCCATCGTAATAAACCCTTAAATCTCTCTTGAGATGAGCGTTCTGAGCGCATCACACTAAAATCTCTACCTGTATTGACTGAGCTCTGAACAGGAGTTTGTAGCCCTTTTGAAAGGTTCTATCCACCTGTTTCATGTCAATAAATGCAAATAGAATCTTCGACGGTATTCTGTTGACAATCAGTCAATATATATCAGCAGACATGCATCAAGAGATAGTGAATAGTTCTCTACGAAAAAACACTATCGACAACTCATATGTCCATTGACTGAAACCCATGTGAAGTAGTCAAACGACTAGTGAATTCCAAAGTCGGCTAGTCAATACCCAAAAGTCAAGTCGACTTCGACTAGTCATTGGTGATAACTTGTCTCCTTATAACAGTGTTGGTGTTCCGGTAGAGTGCTGAAGGTCCAAATTTGGCTTCACTTGGGCATTCATATACAGCAACCTACTGGAACATTATTCTGTTAATGTGCTTCTAATTATGCTAAGAGTGAAAGTATATAGTCTTATTTAATTTGCCTTGTAGCGATTTATGGGAGAGTGCCTATAGGCACTCTCCCATAAATTGCAACAAGGCAAATTATTAACATATCCTGATAGCCCAAATAATTCAGCACTCTACTAGTACCAGTTAAAACAAACTACTGTCACTACTATTGGATGACAATAGATGTATACATTGATTGCCCAATATTGCTGTTCAAACTGTCTGACAGTGGCACAGAAGGGATACTATTTACCTAAAAGCTTGAACTCTTCCGAATAGTCGACTGCACAATTGAGAGTCGATTACTGGTTTGCCCAGAGTCGACATCGACTAGTCGACTAATCGTTTGAGTACTAATGTGAAGTGGAAGGGAATGCATCAAAAACTATTGTGTATACAGTTTTTGCATTATAGAGAATGTTTTATTGATTTTCTTTCATTAATAAATACTGATAGAATGTTCAACGAAATTGGACTGACAATCAATCAATATTCGTCAAGAGACAAACACAGAGCGATTGACAATAAAACTCAACTGACAATGTTATTGACATTTCAGTGGTCCATCGACTGAAACCCACCGATGTGGAAGCAGTTGCATGAAAACATTAGATTACATTATTTAGAATCATTGAATGTATTCGTTCACTTGCTCACATCGATAAATATAGATAAAATCTTCAATGGAAATTCCATTTGCAATCAATCAATCAATCAATCAATCAATCAATCAATCGATCATCACATTTTAACAGTCATGCACAGATTGTCAATGGAACTCCACTGAGTACACCGGTGACAACTCAGAGGTTCCTCTGCTGAAATCCTTTTGACACAGACGCGAATTTATCTGACAATCAACATATATTTTGTCTGTATTAACTCTGCAACTGTCGTGTATCCGACCCCCTGATACAGATGTTTGTATCAGGGGGTCGGATACAAGCACGTTCCTTTCGCGTTAGTTCCATTTTTTTTTCTCTTTTTGTTCATCCGTACGAATAAATAGTTCGTTATATATTCGTCTACATTCTTGACTTATCCCCAATATATTGTAAGATAAAATGATTATTACCATTATGTGGATGTACAAGATATGCATCGTCTTCCACTCGTCGTGATCTGCCCATAGAACCCGGAGCGCGACTCGGATACATATTTTGTACATCCACATAATGATAATAATCTATATGTATCAAAAACAGTATTTTACCCGACTTTGCATTGTTAAAAAACCCCATCCATTTATTCATAACAATAAATACTAATACAATCTTCAAAAGAATTCCTCTGACATTCAATCAATATATGTCAACAGATAAGCACTGATTGGCACTGAATAGTTCTTACCGAGAACACTATCGACAACAGCAGCAAGGGGGGGGGGGGGGGGGGGGAACGGACCATTTACTTCAGCTTGCACTCAGTTGACCGTCGCAAGAGATAACAGTACTCGACAATATTTACGGTTGCACAATATTGTATAAGCGGCCTCGTTCAAACAGTTAAACACGGCAAACTGTGTTTATAATGTTTGAAATGGCTGATTACCCAAAAGCTTTTCTGTTACAATGCCGGTGTCACATACAGGGCTGGCGGGTTCTACCACCCCTAAAAACTAAGCGACGTCAACGAGATTTACGTTTCTTTAACCCATCCATATAGCTTAGAGACCAAGAGTTTTGAAACCAATCACGTGAACATCTTCTCCAAGTATAAATACCCAAATATAAATTCTGATGCAATTATCAAGCAATGGCGGAGCATGCCCATGGCCTTCTGGCAAAACCAGGTGAACTTCGCTGTATGGTGTGCGACGGCAGGATGCGGGGTCTCAGCTACTGACCACCTGAACCAAACCAGACTTCTTCGCTAGAATTGTCTGGCCATTTCATTTCTACTACCAGACGCAACGGATTTTAATCGAAATTAGAGTTGCCCCTTACTCCAGGTCTAGATACTACAGTTAAAACTAGAAGTCCTGTCATGAAATGCGCACAAATAGCACGTTGATATGCGCGTTAATGTACGCGTTATGGTTCAAGTAAAGCTATCAAATTCTGTACATATGGCCTGTGCACAAGCAATGTTTCCGCCAATGGACCTCCGGGTAACCCGGAGGTCCATTGGCAGAAACATTGCATGTGTTTGCTATGAGTAACCAGGAGAATCTACCGTGCTTTGGATGCCACTCGATATGGCAATTGCGCGCAATTCTAACGCGCAATTAAGCCCAGATAAGCGCACTATTCGTGACAGGGTTCTACCACTCCTAAAAACACTCAGATATTAATTCTGATGCAATTATCACGCAATGGCGGGGCATGCCTAGAGCCTTCTGGCAAAACCAGGTGAACTTCGCTGTATGGTATGCGACAGCAGGATGCAGTGTCTCAGCTACTGACCACCTGAACCAACCCACAGACTTGTTCGCGAGAAGTGTCTGGCTATTGTATTTCTACTACCAGACACAACGGATTTTAGCCGGAATTAGAGTTACCTAACCCCAGGTCTAGATACTATAACCCATATGACAGACGCGCTTTTGAAAGATTATCAAATGAATTCAGTTTGTTGCCTGATACAGATTGGAGAGAAAAGGGAGGTTACAATGACAGGTTAGGTAGGGTCCTGCGAATATTCGAGATTCGATTCGATATCGATACCATACGTATGCTTCGAGATCGATCCCGAATCAGTCTCAGGATTCGATTTTTTCGAATCTCTCGTACTAACTTCAATTTGTTACATTTCCAACAAAAATAGGATAAAACTGTCATTAAAAAATTCATTCATGTAGGCTCAATTCCTATTTATTTGAGTAATTGACAATGTTTCATTGTTAGGTTAGGTGTGAATTTGGCCCAGAACATTATCCATAGTTTTGGTTTTTGAAGGCTTAACTTGTTACTATTCATGTTCTTAAGAACGTGAATAGTAACAAGTTAGGCCTTCAAAAACTAAAACTATGGACAATAGGCCTAGCTGTTTCAGCGACTGTGCTACAGAGAATATTTAGTTATTGGTGTTTAAGGTGTTCACTCCGTCGCGTACGGGTCATCACAGTGTTCCGTAACTTCCGTTTGATGCAATATGAAATAACTTGTCTTTTAAGACTCAACTCGGGATTCGATTCGATGTCGATATCAGAGACACGATTCGATTCGAGATTCGATTCGAAAAGAAATTTGTGATTCGCAGATCCCTAAGGTTAGGCACTTTATACCAAGTTATACCATACTACGGCTACCCTCTCACATTACACCCGCCGAAGATGCAACAGTACGGTCACATTCACTGAACGTTCTGGGCACGGTCATACCCGTGCGAGTTTTATCAGACATGAGCTTGCCGATTTTGCTACGTTTATAGCGGACGCTGTAAGGATTGAGATAATTATGATCCCCTGCTCCTGGAATAGCGTTCGAATGCGCTCGGCTAGCGTCATGTCTTCATCGAGAATCCCACTGATTGTTTCACGGATCCGGTTTATCTGGGAGCGAAGAGCCTCTCTGTGTGCAGCGGCTGCCTCCAGGCGAAAAGCCCGCTCGTCTTGTAGATCCCGCAAGCGTTCTGCTATCTGGAGCCTACTGAACTGACCATCTTGAGCTTCATTGAGCTTTCCTTTTTCCAGAGCAATGTTTGTCAAGCTCTGTCAGTTTAGCCAGGTTGTTTGTCAGCTCACCGCGGGTTGTCTGCATTACCCTGTCGAGTCCGCGGAGCTCTCTGATGCTGTACTCCAATTCCGTGGTATCAAGTGGAGGGTCATGTAAGGTTTTAAGTGAAGTTTCTTCCTCGGTAAGACTTTCCACCACGTTTTGAGTGGAATTTGACGTATTAGCCACCTGTCCAAAGTCTTGCAGTTCTGTGCTATCGATAGGATGCGATCCGATCATATCATCGCCTTTTTCTCTCGAGACCAGCCCACAAAACCCAGCTCATTTCGGATGACCTCACCACCGCCACAATGGACGATGTCAAACATATTGATGACAGAGCTAAACATATCGTTGGACCCAGACCGGTCGATTTTTGCTGTGTAATAGGTGGTGAGAGTGACAGCTGTGCCAACCACTGAGTCGTTTGTTGTTCCGAAGGAACGACAACAGCAGCAGAAGGAGCGACAGAAATACCCTAAAAACGGTGGCCGCTGAGAGAGCAGGAGCTACCGCCCGGAAGGTGAAACAACAATAAGCCTTGGTCGAGTTGCGAGAAGAGAAGACCAATCTCCAGAGGATGGTCGCAAACAACGCAGTAGAAATCCAAGCGGTTGCTGTTCCCTTTCCGATGGAACAACAGCGACAACAGGGATAGCAATGCAATGCCCACTGAATGCAGTTCATTCGACCGCTGGTCCCCAATGATTGCTGGAGCTGTTGGATTGACTGGCTTGGTATTATGGATTTTGCAGTTCCGTAGTGCTCCTGGTCCCCCGCTATCCACCATGTCCTTGTTCAGGCTCACACAGAAGGTATATTTCGAATATTTAATGTTACTGACAGGTGCAGCAATTCAATAGGGTCACCCCCGCTATGTAAAACGTAGACTGTAACATTGCCTATAGGGCCTGGGACAAGCATTTTGTATTGCAAATGAGAAAAGCTTCTGTTCTGCCACTGGCACATTATTCACTTGCTGCAGGTAGTGTTCTGAGTAGTGTGCTGGCTAAACATTGTCCGTGGTGCTGACTTCTGACCGATGAACGTAATGCTTTCGGTGGACCGCAAGTCTAGGTAACTCATCACCCATCAGCTTTCCTCCCCGAGAGCTTTTGTTTGTTGCCAACCTTAAGGTGCGTGCCATCTTTCCCACTTATCTGTCTTGAGTCGCAGACGACCTGAACGCTTGTGAAGATCAAGTTCAGCACCAACTTGACTAAACACCTCGTCATTTAGCTTGCATACATAGCCATCTGGGATTATTATCTTCTGCTCCCCTTGGTCATTATTCACGACGCGAATAGTACTGTTGTTTAGCCCAGAACTAATGTTTTATCAAAATGGAATAACAAGGAGCAAAGGCCAATGGGAGCCCAGGAGCCGATGTTTTCGTTGACGTTGCATGCTGTCCAGCACCTTTTGTGAGCTACTGAAGTACATTTATTCCAGTTCCTGTTCCTTCGGATCGGAAACAACACACGGTGACTGATCAGATGGCTCTGTGTAAGCAATAAGCCGCGATGCCTAGAATCAACCTAGGCTTCCGATGAAGTACACACACAGTGAACCAGAAACATACAGACGCTCACCCAGGGTATTATGGGGATGTGGCTCATTATTCCTTTATAATATTGCAGGCCTGAACAGTTTCGGCAGGGTGTGGATATCCGCGTGGTCGTGTCAGAGAGATTACTCATTTTCTTCTCACATGTATTTGCCTCTCACTGCCATTGACGCAGCCTCACGCTATAAAGAGGCGGAGACGTGAACACAAAAGAGGCCAAAGAGGTCGCGTTCGCCCTTGAAAGGATTAACAGGCAGAGCACCCTCGGATGGCGGAAGCTGCTACATGCCAATCCCAGGCACGAGTTCATGGGCGCAGTGAACCAGTAGCTGGCCAAACATGGTGTCTCTGTCAGACGTGGCCGTGTTGATATACACCAGGACCAGGGAATTGTTGAGCGTTTAAACTGCACCCTAGCAGAGCGACTCTGGGCATCAATGCACCCAGGAGATGCCATTCGTGCAGCGAATGCCATCTGGAGAACGATCAACTGAATAGGCGGCTCGTCTGCCCGCTGTTGTTTTGGCTTTGTGCAATGAGGTGAATCGCCCAACTTTTGAAAAAAGACCTGACGCCATCAAGGCTAAAACTGTGACACAAAAGCCCTCCTTTGTGGTTTCTGTTTATTCTGTTGGCCTCAAGGAGCAGAAACTTCGCTATGGTGTTGGCGTTCGCTACCTCTACCACCCAGGTGAACTAGAGGGTGGCCGCCGTCGTGCCACCGATCCTGTGTGGTCCCTCCAGGTTTACCGCCTGAAGCGCTCGGCCACCAAGCCAGATGAGCCCGTGCTTTACTACCTGCAGAACGATCCAGCCCGTGGGTTCGCCCGCGAAGAGCTGCTTGTGGTGCATCCCGACAACTAGCTGCCGCCAGATGGGGTTCTACGACACTAGGTGATCGCTGCAACCCCTCTTTCACAGTTACACTCTAAACAGGTCAATCGCACGTTTCGTACTGCACCCTGTTATTGTCCTGTCGGTTTACTCTGTTGGCCTCAAGGAGCAGAAACTTCGCTCTGGTGTTGGCGTTCGCTACCTCTACCAGCCAGGTGAACTAGAGGGTGGCCGCCGTCGTGCCACCGATCCTGTGTGGTCCCTCCAGGTTTACCGCCTGAAGCGCTCTGCTACCAAGCCTAGCCTGATGAGCCCGTGCTTTACTACCTGCAGGACGATCCAGCCCATGGGTTCGCTCGGGAAGAGCTTGCGGTGCATCCCGACATCCAGCTGCCGCCAGAGGGGGTTCTACGACACTAGGTGATCTCTGCAACCCCTCTTTCACAGTTTACACTCTAAACAGGTCAATCGCACGTTCCGCACTGCACTCTGTTATTGTCCTGTCGGTCGACAGTGAACTGCTGTGTATCTTTGGGCTGCTAGGCCCAGAGCATCTCGATGTTGCATGTCGCACAGTGGCTGTGTTGGTCCTCCTTGGGCCGCAGGATGTAGTCGACCTTAGGATTGAACCCCGGGAGAGCCTTGGACTGGTCCTGGCGCTTGTGGGCGACAAGCTTCCTCTGGATATTTTTGCTGAGCTGCTGCTCTGTGGGCTGCCTGACCTCAGTACCCTCACCTGTTGAACAGGTCACATGATAGTGACAGCACATTGTTCAATAGCCCTCAGGGTGGACTTCTGGTGTACATAGACTTGGACACCGTTGAGTTTGCAGAGTATTGCTTTCTTGACATATACATGCATGCTGTCTTTCGCCACCCGATCTGCTTCCTCTTCATCAGAACGCTGCAACACACTGAGGAGGTTAATATGGGTATAGGCTAGCATAGAAGCCCTTAGGTGGGCATACTGGAGTTGGCTTCCATTGTAGCAGGTTAGCACATGACCTAGGGGACATCTTTCTGGGTCTCCGACAAGAGTGCCTCTTTGGCGAGCATCTCTCACAAGATAACCTAGTTCACCCTGGTCAATCACAATCCTCCTGGTCAGTCGTTTGCTGTCGGCCTCACTGCCCTGGATGAACTTGCCTATAATGCTGAAAGCCTTGGTCGCGGTCATCGAAGAGCCAAACTTTGGTTTGCTTCTCAAAGGCTGCGATGGCCTCACAGACCTTGAGGTTTTTCAGGAGCCCGGAATCCACAAGGAAGGTGAACAGGGGCGTCGGGGACCAACCCTCCTCTGAGATTTTTTTCTCGAGCCAGGCGGGTATGACGGGATGTATTCGTTCCTTGGGCTCTCATTCCTGGACCTCGGCAAAGCCAGGGCTACCTCTACCAGCCAGGTGAACTAGAGGGTGGCCGCCGTCGTGCCACCGATCCTGTGTGGTCCCTCCAGGTTTACCGCCTGAAGCGCTCTGCTACCAAGCCTAGCCTGATGAGCCCGTGCTTTACTACCTGCAGGACGATCCAGCCCGTGGGTTCGCTCGGGAAGAGCTTGCGGTGCATCCCGACAGCCAGCTGCCGCCAGATGGGGTTCTACGACACTAGGTGATCTCTGCAACCCCTCTTTCACAGTTTACACTCTAAACAGGTCAATCGCACGTTCCGCACTGCACCCTGTTATTGTCCTGTCGGTCGACAGTGAACTGCTGTGTATCTTTGGGCTGCTAGGCCCAGAGCATCTCGATGTTGCATGTCGCACGGTGGCTGTGTTGGTCCTCCTTGGGCCGCAGGATGTAGTCGACCTTAGGATTGAACCCCGGGAGAGCCTTGGACTGGTCCTGGCGCTTGTGGGCGACAAGCTTCTTCTGGATATTTTTGCTGAGCTGCTGCTCTGTGGGCTGCCTGACCTCAGTACCCTCACCTGTTGAACAGGTCACTCGTTCGAGCTGCTGCATATACTCCATACGGGAAACGACGAGGTTGGACCACTGCAGGAAGTCGTCTATGATCCAAACCTTCTGTGGGTCGTGGGAAGTGAGGACTTGGGATGAGTGGACTATGAGTGCGTAGCCGAGGCGCCAATCATCGGTCTTGATAGGCTCTTCAGCGGCCTCAAGTGTGACTTCCACTGGGTCATTGAGATCGAGCTTCTCTTTCAGGTCTGTGCCGGTGATGGTGATGAGGATGTTTTGGCCCCGGCTGTCTTTCGGGTGATAAAGTAGCGGGGCTGGGGTGTCTGAAATGTACTCCTTATGTCTTTAGAGCAACTGCACCTGCTGTACACGGTTTCGGTCCTTTTTGGAGCCTGGTAAAGATTTGGTCTCCAGGCTTCCACTGCCCTACAAACCCGCCCCACCCCAAGCATCTTGGGAGGGCCTTTCGCATCTACTGGCACTGGACCTTGTCAGTCTGGAGGCGGATACGCCTTTTCGGTGCCTTGGGCGCATCCTCTTTTGACCGGTGGTCTGCCTTGACATCTTCATAATAATCCACTTCTTGCCATAACCAGTCATGGGACAGCTCATCTGTGTTTGGTGGTGGTTGGCCTTGATCACTACAGCAGATAGCCTGGACCTCACGCTGATCCAACCAGTCCAAGAACATTTCTAGGATAGGCCTGGGAACAGTGCAGACCTCATCTCAGATCATGACACGGGGATGAATTTTTGGCCCATGTGATCTGGCGTCCACTCCTTTTGTCCACACCACCGGAGGAAGCTATGGTAGGTCTGTGCCTTGACTTCCCTGCCTCACATCTCTTTGGCAAGGCGTTGAGTTGGGGTAAAAACAAGTGGGTTTCTTACCCCGAAGAGCTCGATGGCCCGCGTGGTGTTTCTTCTGCCCACTCCACCATTGATATAGCTCAGCGAATGGTGAGTCAGTGGATCATTGTACCTGGGCGCAGTGCTGGGAGGGAATTCTTTCGTGGCGCTACAATACTCGGGCTTGGGAAGGTATACAGCGTGTTCCTGCCATTGAGCTGGCAGGACATTATGCTTTTCGGAAGACCATAGGGTGCGTTCTTCATGATAGTGATAGCACATTGTTCAATAGCCCTCAGGGTGGACTTCTGGTGTACATAGACTTGGACACCGTTGAGTTTGCAGAGTATTGCTTTCTTGACGTATACATGCATGCTGTCTTTCGCCACCCGATCTGCTTCCTCTTCATCAGAACGCTGCAACACACTGAGGAGGTTAATATGGGTATAGGCTAGCATAGAAGCCCTTAGGTGGGCATACTGGAGTTGGCTTCCATTGTAGCAGGTTAGCACATGACCTAGGGGACATCTTTCTGGGTCTCCGACAAGAGTGCCTCTTTGGCGAGCATCTCTCACAAGATAACCTAGTTCACCCTGGTCAATCACAATCCTCCTGGTCAGTCGTTTGCTGTCGGCCTCACTGCCCTGGATGAACTTGCCTATAATGCTGAAAGCCTTGGTCGCGGTCATCGAAGAGCCAAACTTTGGTTTGCTTCTCAAAGGCTGCGATGGCCTCACAGACCTTGAGGTTTTTCAGGAGCCCGGAATCCACAAGGAAGGTGAACAGGGGCGTCGGGGACCAACCCTCCTCTGAGATTTTTTTCTCGAGCCAGGCGGGTATGACGGGATGTATTCGTTCCTTGGACTCTCATTCCTGGACCTCGGCAAAGCCAGGGCTTATATCTTCAGGAAGGTGGTCGTTAATCGAAACCCGGGTCATGTGGTGGGTGGGGTGCCCGCAACTGACAAAATTCACATAAGCCTTGGCCTCACCCTCTCCCGGGAAGCTGACAGGGTAGCAGGCTTTCATGTCAATACTGACGAGATTTCTTGTGTCATAGTCCACTGAGTTCCATAGCCCGCCATGTCCATGCTCGATACAAGCCATCTGGATGTCGCCTAGGAGGCTAGTTGGAGTTGGTTTCCAGCCGTTGCGCTCTTTGGACACAATGCTGACCGCGTGGTTCACTCAGAAGGCCCAGTCGGCGAGGGACTCGTCCCCCAGCCGAGGGCAGGCTTCCTCGAGTTTTTGATGGGCCTGCTGGGTCCTGTAAGTGCTGTCGCCTTGGAGCACCAACTGGTCGACGTTGAGCTGTTTGTCTTCACCTAGAAGCCAGACGGCTTGTCCTGGATTGCTTTCGGATCGCTTCCCACGCGTCACTTTCGTACAGGTAGACCTACCCATACCTGTCATCTACTTCCACTCGCCATGTAGAGAAGACCGCAACAGCTTCGTCGACTTCAAGCCGATCTTTGACGTTGTTCAAAAAAGCGACCCATGGTTCATCATCTGGTAGCCTCACCGGGTGAGGGACTTCGATATCCAAGTCGAATTGTCGCCATGCTTGTAATTCTTCAAGGATGGTGGGTCCCTCTTGAACGATTTGACTTGCAAGGATACCGGCCGTCGATTCACCGACATAGGGCAACTCTTTTAGCGGAGTTTCGTCGCAGCTCTTCCTCAACGGCTTTAGCACGAAGTGCCACCGTGACCTCGTCCTGAGTCTGTTTCAATGCATGGATTCTTTGATAACGCCTGTTGGGATTCTGTTCATCTCGAATAGCCAGGAACCGCCCCCTTTCTCTAGCATGTGAAAGTCTTTTCATATATTCGTCCGTGCGAGCAGCAGCGATCAATTTAATCAAGTCGGGTTTTCTGAGGGTTGAATACCCCTTTAAGCCAAAATTGTTTGGCTTGAGTGCATAGATCATTCATAGTAACCATATTGTGTAATAGCTATGCATATTACCACCACATCACTAAATGGAAATTTCAATGGCCGACCGTCGGGTAAATTCCTTTGCCGAGGCCCTCTGCTCTCGGTGTAATAATTTCATCTTTTCATTCATTTAACCTCACCTTACACAGAGCGATAATTGGTTCATTACCCCCACACCACAAACACGGCAAGGCTTTATACACGATCCATTTCATTTCACAGTCGGACCAAATATACCTTACAGTACTCCCCCAAACAGCTCCGACTGCAAAGATCTGTAAACCCCAGGGTGACCCGCTGACATGTGTTTTTACCCACTCTCATGTGTGACAGGCGAAACACAGTGTTGTGGTGGCAGAACGAACGATACCATGACGTAAACGTTAGGCAGCATGATCGTTTAGGTGGTGGTGGTGGTGGTGGTGGGGGGGGGGGGTCGGTTATGGTGTAGGGAGGCATAACCATGACAAGCAGAACAGCATGACATGTCATCCATGGGCGTGTCACAGTGTAGTACTGCCGTGACAACATGTTAGTAGCTCATCATGTCCGTCGATTCACTTTCCAAGATGACAATGCAAGAGCACACAGGGGCCGTGTAGCTATAGGGTTCCTCCAGTAGCAGAACATCACTACACTGCCTTGGCCAGCACTAAGTCCAGACCTTTCACCAATCGTTCATATCTGGGATATGCTTGGCAGGCGCCTATGACAACGACAACAGCCCTTACCAATGTTCAGGAACTCGCCGCTGCACTGCAGGAAGAATGGAATAACATCAGGCAAGTTGATATCCGCGATTGTCGGATCCGCGATTGTCTCCCGAACCGAGGAGGATTAACAAGGTATTGAGGTCTTGGACCAAATGTGGTAAATTCTCTGACTGACAATCCATGATTTCTACAGCTCGGCGGGTGGAATGTGTGCTTGACAGACACCCAACTATCTCCGAAATCATTCACCACATATCACAGTGCAATGCCTCAACTGTCTTTTTGGTGAAAATATAAATATATTTCTTCATATATCTCACTTTTATCAAAGTATCCCCTACTTTTTCTGAACAGCATATAATATGTGATGAACACCACAGGAGTGTCGAATCGTTTTAATGTCCTTTATAAGCAAACAATTCCCTATACACAATTACAGGGTTCCCTACAAACAAAGCGGAATTGGCCATTCTGTGGTGGGTTTGTTAAATCCATAAGGTGTGGTCTGCTTCCGGGCGTGCAGTTCTGGGCTGAACTAGCTCTGGACTAGGGCACCGCAACCGATGGGTCATATGCTTCCAACCAACTGCCTGGGCTCAGTGGATACTGCAAGAGTGTATCAGAAGGCGCTTGCTATAATGTATCAGCGGTCACAGCCATACGTGACATTCCAGGGTGTGTGAAAGCAGTTGTAGGCTGCTGGAGCTACACATCCAGCCTGGCCTAAGCATGTGGAAGGTTTGCCTCTTTTGCTCCAAGAAAAGTATATTATTTTTGCAGTTGCACTATATTGTAGCACACCATATATTGAAGTTCACCTGGTTTCGCCAGAAGGCCATGGGCGTACTCGCCTCTTTTGCTCCAAGAAAAGTATATTTTTTTGCAGTTGCACTATACTGTAGCACACCATATATCGAAGTTCACCTGGTTTTGCCAGAAGGCCATGGGCGTACTCCGCCATTGCTTGATAATTGCATCAGAATTCATATCTGGGTGTTTATACTTGGAGAAGATGTCCAGATGACGATTGGTTTCAAAACTCTTGGTCTCTAACCTTTTACCCAACGTAACGGCCAAAACCGGCCAGCGCTATTCTCAAAAATCGCCTATTAATTTTAATTATTTTTTCATTTTTTGTCTCAAAAACATAGGTTATGACCCCTCATTGGAACGAGCTCGTCGAGCTCGTTCCAATGAGGGGTCATAACCTATGTTTTTGAGACAAAAAATGAAAAAAAATAGTTATTCAAGATTTTTTTTTGCAAGTGTCGTCTGCTTTTCATGTTAGGTAAAGGGACATAAATCTCATTGACATCGCTTAGTTTTTTAGAGTGATATAATCCATCGGCCCTGTTTGTGGCACCGGCATTGTAACGGAAGGCTTTTGGGTGATTAGTCATTTTACACATTATAAACACAGTTTGACGTGTTTGGTCGCTTATACAATTTTGTGCAACCGCAAATATTTTCGAGTACTGTTATCTCCTGTGACAGTCAACTGAGTGCAAGCTGAACTAAATAGTCTGTTCACCCTCCCTGCTGCTACAACCCATAGGTCCACTGACTGAAACTCCTTTGAAGTGGAAGTGGATGAATTAACTATAGCATTTACACTTTTTACGTGGTTCGGGATTTTTTATTGACTTGCTTGCAGCGATAAATACTGATAGAATGTTGAACAAAACTTCCACTGACAATCAACCAATATATGCCAATAGACCAAAACAGACTGATTGTCAATGGAGCACCATTGAGAATGTAGACAATTCAGTGGTCCATCGATTGAAATGTTTATGGGATGTTTTGTCCCAAAACCGGTTCAACCCAGGATGATTCGTTTCAAAAATAAGACAATCCATCCCAATATTTTTCTTAAAGTATAGCGACGAGTCGTTCCAAATGATTTTTATTTCAATATCAGAACGATTCATCCCTAATTATTTTCTCTTGGTATATCAAAACTATATACTTCAAATTAATAGTTATAGTCTCTTGTGGTTTACATCAACTGAGTGCAATGATGCGTCAGATCATGGAATGGATTTAGAGTTTGACATTACCAACCGGTATATAAAAGCCATACCTGGGGTGTTTAATGAATCGCGGGCGGACAGATCAGTATCACAGTCTGTTTTGGAAGACAAAGAAACTGTGTTATCGTGACATTAATACTGAATCATGGTAAAATACATAATTTGTCAAAATACCTTCAAATATACCATTTTTCATGATTTTTGGTACACGCCGAATAGCAATTGTAAAGCAGTGGCAAGCCACAATGTAAAGTTGTGAACAAATCATTGTGTTTCTGTATATGCTTTGCGTATTTTGTGTGCAGTATTTTCTGCATATGCTTTGTATATTTTGTGTGTGGTATTTTCTGTATATGCATTGCGTATTTTTTTTAGGTATTTTCTGTATTTTTCGTATGTATGCCATGTGTATTTTGTGTGTGGTATTTTCTGTATTTTTGTATGTATGCTATGTGTATTTTGTGTATGGTATTTTCTGTATTTTTTGTATGTATGCTTTATGTATTTTGTATGTGGTATTTTCTGTATTTTCTGTATGTATGCCATGTGTATTTTCTATGTGGTATTTTCTATATGTATGCCATGTGTATTTTTTATGCGATATTTTCTGTACTGTATGTGTATTTTGTGTGTGGTATCTTCTGTATATTGGTATGTATGCTATGTGTATTTTCTGTGTGGAATTTTCTGTATTTCTGTATGTATGCTATGTGTATTTTGTGTGTGGTATTTTCTGTATTTTCTGTATGTATGCCATGTGTATTTTCTATGTGGTATTTTCTGTATGTTTTGTATGTATGCTATGTGTATTTTGTGTGTGGTATTTTCTATATTTTTGTATGTATGCCATGTGTATTTTCTATGTGGTATTTTCTGTATATTTTGTATGTATGCTATGTGCATTTTGTGTGTGGTATTTTCTATATTTTTTGTATGTATGCCATGTGTATTTTCTATGTGGTATTTTCTGTACGTTTTGTATGCATGCTATGTGTATTTTGTGTGTGGCATTTTCTATATTTTTGTATGTATGCTATGTGTATTTTGTGTGTGGTATTTTCTATATTTTTTGTATGTATGCCATGTGTATTTTGTATGTGGTATTTTCTGTATTTTTTCTATGTACGCCACGCGTATTTTGTGTGTGCTATTTTCTGTATTCTTTGTACGAATGTTTGTGTATTTTGTGTGTGGTATTTTCTGTATTTTGGTATGTATGCTATGTGTATTTTCTATGTGGTATTTTCTGTATTTTTGTATGTATGCTATGTGTATTTTGTGTGTGGCTTTTTCTGTATTTTTGTATGTATGCTATGTGTATTTTGTATGTGGCATTTTCTATATTTTTTGTATGTATGCCATGTGTATTTTGTGTGCGGTATTTTCTGTATTTTTTGTATGTATGCTATGTGTATTTTGTATGTGGTATTTTCTGTATGTGTATTTTATGTGTGCTATTTTGTGCATTTCTGTATGTATGCTTTGTGCATTTTGTGTGTGGTATTTTCTGTATTTTTTGTATGTATGCGCTGTGTATTTTGTGTGTGGTATTTTCTGTATTTTTGTATGTATTCTTTGTGAATTTTGTGTGTGGTATTTTCTATATGTGCTATGTGTATTTTGTGAGTGGTATATTCTGTATATGCTTTGTGTATATATTTTCTGTGTTGTCTTTTCTATATGTACTTTGTGTATTTTGTGTGTGTGTGTGTGGTATTTTCTGTATGTGGTATGTGTATTTTGTGTGTGGCATATTTTGTATATGCTTTGTGTATGTATTTTCTGTGTGGGCTTTTCTATATGTGCTTTGTGTATTTTGTGTGTGGTATTTTCTGTATGTGCCATGTGTATTGTGTGTGGCATATTTCGTATATGCTTTGTGTATGTATTTTATGTGTGGTCTTTTCTATATGTGCTTTGTGTATTTTGTGTGTGGTATTTTCTGTATTTTTGTATGCATGCTATCTGTATTTTGTTTGAGGTATTTTTTGCTGATTTTGTGCACATTGTGTGGATAAAATGTAATGAATTTCCAATTTCACATTGTCACTAGTCTTCATTTGTTTATTCATACCCACCCCCACCTCACCCCTACATCCTTCGGATATGACCTGGTACCCCCCTCTCAATAGGAAATCCTAGCTCGCATGTGAGCCAAGCTACCTTTACAGACATTAATTTAATCAATTGTAATTTCATACTAAATGCTTGATATTTTGGCTGATAGTAAAGTGTAAATAACTAGAAAAAAGACTGCGATTTCACTTTATTAATGGCCGAAATATGAGACAGTCGGTAAGAATGGATACTTTTGGTGTTTCTTAATTATCAAGATTGCCGATTTTCATGATAATTCATTTATCATGCATGTATGATCATTTTTCTCCCCAACCCCAAGTACTTTTGGGACGCATCGTCCAAGTACGTAATGTATTTTGGATGAATTGTGCCGGTGTAAAAGGAATGGAAGTCCGTAGGAACGTTAGTCCCTCTGGACTATTATTCCGCGGAATTATAGTCCTAGGTCTAACATTTCTAGGAATAGTAGTCCGGCGGACTACTATTCCTAGAAATGTTAGACCTAGGACTATAATTCCGCGGAATAATAGTCCAGAGGGACTAATTTTCCTACGGACTTCCATTCCTGTTACACCGGAACAAACTAGTTCTAGGACAAACGTCCCAAAGCCGATTGAAACCCGTTTGAAGTGAAGTAGTTGCATCAAGACAAGAATCATTAAACGTATTGATTCGATTGCTCACATCGATAAATATAGATAAAATCTTCAATGAAAATTCCATTGGAAATCAATCATCACATTTGAACAGTCATGCATTGTACTGATGGAGTGTCAATAGAACTCCGCTGAGTACACCAGTGACAACTCCGAGGTCCATCGGCTGAAATCCTTTTGAAATTGAAGCCAATGTATCAGAAACAATATTTTACTTGACTTTCCATTGTTGAAAAATCCCATCCATTTACTCATATCAAAAAATACGGATATTATCTTCAAAACAATTCCACTGACAATCAATCAATATTTGTCAACAGACATGCATTGATTGGTAGCAAATTTTTTTCTCTACTTTTTACACTATCGACAACTCATAGGTCCATTGACTGAAACCCTTTTGAAGTGGAAGCAAATGCATCAAAAACTATAGTGTTTACACTTTTTGCATTATTGAGAATTTTTTATTGACTTGCTTGCATCGATAAATACTGATAGAATGTTCAACAAAATTCCACTGACAATGAATCAATATATGCCAATAAACCTACACAGACCGACTGTCAATAGGACACCATTGAGAATACAGACAATTCAGTGGTCCTTCGATTGAAACGGTTACGGGACGTTTTGTCCCAAAACTGGTTCATCCCGGGACGATTCATTTCAAAATTAAAACCAGGACGATTCGTCCCAAATATTGGGACGATCCATCCCAACATTTTTTTTAGAGTATGGCGACGATTCGTTCCAAACGATTTTTTTTCAACCGCCGAAAGATTCACCCCAATTGTTTTTATCTCATGGTTCAAAATAAATAAGGTTCTTCCTCTCACCGAGGCCAACCTACACTACGAGTCGGAAGTAGTTGTAGGAACAACCGCGGTATAACCAGGAATCGAAACGCGGTTGTAAACTTTCAATAAACTCGTTTTTCGTTTTTTTAGCGGTTATTCTTCAGGTGTATCGTTTGACAGTTCGTTTCTTTTCCCGGCTGTAAACGAAGATAAACGCGTTTATCGTTTTTTTTTCGTGGTTATCCTCCAGGGATATCATGTAACAGTTCGTTTCTGTTCCCGATTGTAGGCGAAGATAAACATTCATCCGTTCGGCAAATAACGAGCATTGGCACATGTGCTTCAACTTGAATGTACAAGAGCAAACTAAAAGAAAAGACAGCAGCACAGAAATCGCCTGTATAACATGAAGTTATTTTATCTCACAGAAATTCCCTCCAAACATCTCGCCCTATTTATCACTTAACACTACCCCCCCCCCCCCCACCCCCGCCTTATAGAAACCACCACTTTGCAACGTGTCCTCCCTCCACCCCCGGCACCCCAAAATGCCAATTGCCTACCTGTTAGTTATATTCGCGGACGAGGTCACCTGAACCATACTCTATCTTCTACAACAGAAACAATGCATTATTTAGGTCCTTAGATATCGTGTCATGTTTCCTCAACCCCTCCTGTCACAAATCACCGAAAAGTCATTTCAGCATAGATTTCGAGTAATAAATTCGACAAAACAATCCCCTGAAGTTGACGTCTTAGCCACACTTGGTTACAACTAACACAGGTGTGGTGTCATTCACCGTAAAATAGAGGCTTGTATAAATGACCAGATGCGTGCCATCACCACCCTGCCCCATCGCCACACGCAGCCAACAATGGCAACATAAATATTATTAAATTACGAAAAATGGTGACTAGTTGTTGGTAAGTCACTATTAACCTTTTTGCCTACATTCACAAAAGATAATTATATTTGTTGGCAATGTCTTTGTGTTTGGTATATTCCACTCCTCCGTCAAGAAAACTTAGTGATAACACTTCAGTACAATTTGATTTGCAGATTGCTTGTCGCAGTATTTCCCAGCATTTTTAAGGTTGTTTTTGTTGGCTGTTAGAGCTGTACAAACTTTGTCAGCCTTACAAACACGTTTGAGCCTATTAAAATTATACAGTAATTTTTATCGATTGTGGAGGACTTCAGTTTTTTCACAAGTAAATCTTTCTTTAATAATGATGATTGGTGCAGTCCAGATGTCATCCAAGGTTTACGCTTAATAAACTTCTTCGGAATAGACACGCGTTTTAGAGGAAATGCAGTTTCAAATTCTTTTTTAAAGTTATCTAGAAAGCAGTCACAAGCTTCAGATGAGCATGATGAAGTGACAGAGTCCGAAAAATCATACGAAATTTATCAACGTTCTCCTGTTTAAATGATCGTTTAAGTATACGGCTGTCATTGTATTGTTTTCTATGGAGTTTTTCAATGTAAAATGTGCAGTGGTGGCGCCATGGGGGGGGGAGGGGCTAGAGATTTTTAGTCAGTCCGTCGGAGAGTCTCGTAAACCCGACTTCACGAGAAATTTCCAACAATCGAATGTAGATATCTTGCCTTGTCTGTCTCGAACCCGTGCAGCACTGGAACTTTGATAGAGAATAGTGAGTCTCACGAAATTCCTTAATGTCGTTCGTCAAACTGGCTTTATAGATGAAATATTTCCCGACCTTATTATAATATGTTTACTTTAACCTTTTACCTAAGGTAACGGCCAAAACCGGCCAAAACCGGCCAGCGCTATTCTTAAACATCGCCAATTAATTTTCATTATTTTTTTCATTTTTTGTCTCAAAAACATAGGTTATGACCCCTCGTTGGAACGAGCTCGTTCCAACGAGGGGTCATAACCTATGTTTTTGAGACAAAAAATGAAAAAAAATTAGTTATTCAAGAATTATTTTTGCAAATGTCGTCTGCCTTTCAGGTTACATGTAGGTAAAGGGTTAAATAATCAACAAACATACTCAATTTACTTCTATTTTGGTTCTCCAATTTACCAATTTTCACTCATTTTCCTTCGTTTGGGAGGTCAAATGTTATAGCCCCCTGTCGGAGAGGTCAGCCCCCCCCCCCCCTGTCGAGAAATCCCTGGCGCCACCCCTGAAAATGTGGCATCTCCAGGGAGATGGCTCAAAATAAGCTATTAGCTTCCTGTCGAATCCTGACTATATAGTTGTAGTTTCGTTCATTTATCTTAATAATAATACATACTTTGCTAATTGCCATAATGTACAGTGATTTATCTTGATAATAATACATACTTTGGTAATTGCCATAATGTACAGTCATTTATCTTGATAATAATACATACTTTGCTAGTTGCCATAATGTACAGTCATTTATCTTGATAATAATACATACTTTGCTAATTGCCATAATGTACAGTCATTTATCTTAATAATAATACATACTTTGCTAATTGCCATAATGTACAGTCATTTATCTTGATAATAATACATACTTTGATCTTAATAATAATACATACTTTGCTAATTGCCATAATGTACAGTCATTTATCTTAATAATAATACATACTTTGATCTTAATAATAATACATACTTTGCTAATTGCCATAATGTACAGTCATTTATCTTAATAATAATACATACTTTGCTAATTGCCATAATGTACAGTCATTTATCTTAATAATAATACATACTTTGATCTTAATAATAATACATACTTTGCTAATTGCCATAATGTACAGTCATTTATCTTAATAATAATACATACTTTGCTAATTGCCATAATGTACAGTCATTTATCTTAATAATAATACATACTTTGCTAATTGCCATAATGTACAGTCATTTATCTTAATAATAATACATACTTTGCTAATTGCCATAATGTACAGTCATTTATCTTGATAATAATACATACTTTGCTAATTGCCATAATGTACAGTCATTTATCTTAATAATAATACATACTTTGCTAATTGCCATAATGTACAGTCATTTATCTTGATAATAATACATACTTTGCTAATTGCCATAATGTACAGTCATTTATCTTAATAATAATACATACTTTGCTAATTGCCATAATGTACAGTCATTTATCTTGATAATAATACATACTTTGATCTTAATAATAATACATACTTTGCTAATTGCCATAATGTACAGTCATTTATCTTGATAATAATACATACTTTGCTAATTGCCATAATGTACAGTCATTTATCTTGATAATAATACATACTTTGCTGATTGCCATAATGTACAGTCATTTATCTTGATAATAATACATACTTTGCTAATTGCCATAATGTACAGTCATTTATCTTAATAATAATACATACTTTGATCTTAATAATAATACATACTTTGCTAATTGCCATAATGTACAGCCATTTATCTTAATAATAATACATACTTTGCTAATTGCCATAATGTACAGTCATTTATCTTGATAATAATACATACTTTGCTAATTGCCATAATGTACAGTCATTTATCTTGATAATAATACATACTTTGGTAATTGCCATAATGTACAGTCATTTATCTTGATAATAATACATACTTTGCTAATTGCCATAATGTACAGCCATTTATCTTAATAATAATACATACTTTGCTAATTGCCATAATGTACAGCCATTTATCTTAATAATAATACATACTTTGCTAATTGCCATAATGTACAGTCATTTATCTTGATAATAATACATACTTTGCTAATTGCCATAATGTACAGTCATTTATCTTGATAATAATACATACTTTGCTAATTGCCATAATGTACAGTCATTTATCTTGATAATAATACATACTTTGCTAATTGCCATAATGTACAGTCATTTATCTTGATAATAATACATACTTTGC